>PVJD01007959.1:0-77823 GCA_004026545.1 Mormoops blainvillei
AGGCCAGGCAAGTCAACTGGTTGCTGCCGAGGTCACCATTATGAGGTAGCTTTCTTCACTCCCTTAGCCACAGTGTATACCCTCAATGCTGCACCTGTCCAACAAGCATATAACCATGCTACAATGCAGAGAGGACAGGGGAATGGGGCTGATTGTAAGAAAAGTATCACCGTTCACAGACATAGCCTATTTTACTAACGTGGATAACAGTGACACTTGGCATTCAAATGATACTGCATGTATTCTTCCCATGACTCCATTCTAATCAGGAGAAAAGATCAGACAAACTGAAATTGAGGAATGTTCTATGAACTAGACAGGACATAAAAGACAAAGAAAGATCGACTGAAGGAGACTAAGAAGCCATGCTAATTAAATGCAGTGTGGGGTCCTGGGTGGGATCATGAAACTGAAAAAGGACGTTAGTGGGAAAACTGGTGACTCAAAGTAAGTTCTGTATTTCAGTTAAAAATCTTGCATTTAAAGATCTCATCAAGATTACCTTAGAAACAAGCCTGTTATCAAGGTTTATTTTTTAGTTTTTATAAATATACCACAGTTACATAAGATATTAACATTAGGGGAAGCTGGGGGAAGGGTATATGGGAACCCTCTGTACTATCTATGCTACTCTTCTGTAACTCTAAAATCATTTCAAAGTAAAAAGCTTCCAAGTTATTATATATTTATGGTTTGTTCTGCTCTTTGGATCTTCATGGTCAGTTGGGCATGAGACTGACGCATGTGAAACAATTCCGGAATTCGTGACCCACCTTCCAATCGCAACAGACGATTTTTAGTTTCTGGACTATACCCTGCTTATTAATTCTTCCATGCCTTTGCTCATTCTGTTTTTCCTACTGGCCTTCCTCCTCACCCTTGTTCCCCAACATACTCCTTGTTCTAAGACTGACCTCAAAAGTCATCTTCCCCAGGCAGAGTTTGACTTTCCATCTTGTTCATTCTTACACCCCCTTCTACAAACCTCTCTCTTAGCTCAAGTACTGTGCTAAATGTAGCCTCCATGGAGAAGTGGTTATAAGCAAAAGATCTAAAACCGGGTTGCATGGATGGATTCAAATCCTGGCCCAATCCCTTACCAGCTGTGTGACCTTAAGCAAATTACTTCATTCTCTATGTCAAAGTTTCCTTGTCCAGAAATTGGAGCTAATCATAACTCATGCAGTTGGCACAAGAGAGCTAAATAAATTCATGCAAATAAAGTAATTCTAAGAAAGTCTGACCCAGGTAAGTGCTCATTAACAGTTAGCTATTATTATGATTATTATATACCTCTCTAGGTCAGTAATTTTCAACCTCTCTCATCTCATGGTACACACAAACTAATTACTAAAATTCTGTGCCACACAAAAAACTATATGGGATTTTTTTGCTGATCTGATAAAAATATGTATAATTTTAATTGATTTGCAAAAAATATATAATAATTACTTACTTTTTTTGCTCCAAAGTGACTTTTTAAAAAATCAGGTATGGCCCTGGCTGGTGTGGCTCAGTGGATTGAGCACCAGCCTGCAAACCAAAGGGTCGCCAGTTCAATTCCCAGTCAGGGCACATGCCTGGAGTGTGGGCCAGGTCCCCAGTAAGGGGCATGCAAGAGGCAACCGCACATTGATGTTTCCCTCTTCTCCGTTCCCCTCTCTCTAAAAACAAATAAATAAATAAAGTCTCTAAAAAAGTCAGGTACATATATTCGTATAATAAGAACTAACCAACCAGGTACAACCTTATTATGTGATGTGACCAATAGGATGCAGCTCTATTATATGACCTATACGTTTATGGTTCAAGACAGGGCATTCACACTGGAGGGCTCTTGCTGTGTTAGCTGTTGTCATTTTCTTATTTGACAATCTAAGGGAAAAGAGGTCAGTGCCCCTGACTAAATAGTCAGGTATTGCATGTTTTAAAAATTCTTATGGCGCACCAGGGCGCCTCAGCGCACCGACTGAAAATCACTGCTCTAGACTGGAGACCCTCAGAACAAGGGCCATATGTATTTCCTTTTTCTGGGTGGAGTTCTCTGAGCTGGACTCAAATGCTACCTTTCTTACTTACTGGCTTTGGACTTCCATGGGTTATTGTGAAAATTTAATGATTCACTGTCTTTTAAAGTATTTAGTAGGACAACTAGTCAATGCAAGCACTCAATAATATTAATTATCATCATTATTAACTTGCTACGCCCAGAGTTTGACATTTAAGTTATGCTTCATTGTTTGATGAATGAATGAGTGCATCAACTGGTAAGAGTGGTGGATGATACTTCGGTAGCTGATACAGATTATCATTATCAACTAATGATAGCAAAAAGTAAATTTCTTCATTTGACATCTCATGCTGCTAAGCTTTAAAAATGCTAGTTCTAAACCAAAGATACCAGTTTGTGTTTCCCTATGTTGTATCAACATCCAGTCATTTGGAAGGATCTCTATGGAGTAGACCAAAAAGTTCTAAGAACAAGTAACTTTGCCCAATGATACTCTTATAGCCACTGAGGGTCACCTGAGCTACAGTTATTGCCAACTGAACAACGCGTGCAAATTCCCTAAGGGCAGCAGTTAAGTCCATATAATAACTCGCATCTAATGAACAACTACTAAAGGGCCAGATGGGTAGTTTTACTTAACTTTTTTTTCTCAAACTCTGAATATAATTCAGAATGGAGAGGGGACTTTTGCCATTTACTCATGGGTAAATGCATTTGACAAAATCAAATCACATTGTTTTTGATACAATTTAAAATATAGTACACGAATATTAAAAGCTAAAATGTAAAGGAAAAATAATACTGTATCCTAGTTCCTCAACTAGTACATATTTTCCTTATAATTTTAAAAGCCTAAAATTGTATCTTTGGGCTCCCCTGCACATCTTCTCATAGCTCACGGGTCCTAGGTGCACTCACCAACTGATTTCACAACTACTTACAAAATAAACACAATTATATTCCCCTTAAAGATGAAGAAGTTGAAATTCATACCTTATAAGTAGTGGCCCTGGGATTTGATACCAGGCTTAGGTACCTCCAAAGTTTATGGTCATATTTGCCTTCAATTATGCTTTTAATTAGCTAAGATTTTAGGTGACTGATTCTATATCCTTCTCCCCTTGAGCCTGCGCTAAAAATTCTGAGCTCACCTGAAAGTGTTCTGGGAAGTTCTGTGCAAGCTCACGCTGGCCTTGTGCTGCCAGTGATCTATCTCGAGTGAACGCTCAGTCATGTGCAGGAAATTACAAGGTAGTTAAAGACCCTGCAAGGAGTCTCAACCAATGGAGGATGAAAACCAATGGAGGCATTTTCCAGACCCCCATCTTTTTGACAAATCAAAGAGAGTCACCACTTTTTTTTTGTTGCTTCTCCCATCGAGAGATGGAATCTATTTTCTTTGCCCTTGAATCTGAGCTGACCCTGTGACTCACGTTGATCAAATACCATGAGATCACCATGCAGTGAGGAAGCCAAAGGGCAGCAGGTAAGTCCAAGCTAGCCACTTAGAAGGGCAACACGAAGGAACACCGAGGTGCCAGGCATGTAAGTGAAGACATCTTGACCTTAACCAGGCTTCCCAGACATCAGCTGAAGGCAACCAAGTAAGTGGTCCCAGCTGATGTCACACGGAACAGAACTGCCCACTGAGCCCTGGCCTAACTCCTGACCAGTAGCATGCTAAGAGTAAGCTTGCACGGCAGGGGTGGAGTGGGAGGGGGTGTTACAAAGTAACAGATAACTAAAACAGAGGTAGACCACCACGAGAGGCCTTCTATATGTTTCTAGTGGTCCTTGTGGAACCTCAGTCATCCCTTTGTCCACAGCTGTGACTTCCACGACACAACCTTACAACCTTATAATTCTTCATTCCTGCTTACTTAGGTCACCTCCCAGAGAAGCTACACTCACCCAAGTCTGCCTTTGGACGAACTCAAACTAAGACACAGAGTTTTTACCTCTTGTACATTTTTTTCATGGAGTTTTAAAAGCTTACATTTTCATCAAAACAATTTATCCACATTGCTCCAATTATATATGGTAATAACAAACCATTCATTTTTATTTCTAAAGCAAAATGTTATGAAGTTAAAAGCTACGTGGATAATATACAGAGAAATTACACTAATATATTGTGATCTAACTCTGCAACAGATCTTTCCAAATAAAAGAAAAAAAATTAACCTTTCTGCATTGCAAAAATATTACATAGAAACACTTAATAAATGACTTAGAGGGAATCTTTGTAGATATACCAAGTTAATTTTCTTCTTGACCATTCAACTTTCTTATTTGGTGAACTTTAAAATATAGCTTTATTTTTTTAGAACAGTTTTAGATTTGAATAAATGTTTACATAAGCTACATCCACCGTATCTTTATATAAATTAGAAATGATACCTTATGAGGAGACTAAAACACATTAGCAGGATTTTAAACATTTTATGTACAAGGGATAGTTCAAGATGAAGAAAGGTAAAGTAGATAATCAGGACCCATTGACTTTTCTGCATCTAGCTCTCCCCAGGGAGAACCAAAACTGAGGATAATACTGCAAAGAGAAATAAACTATTTCACCTTTTTAAAACTTGTAACTCTGAATAAACTATTTCAACTAAAAGAACCCTGAACAAGAGGCTAAATATCTGATCATTTCTATAACAGTTTACTGATCTTTAACATTGCACTCTCAGTTATAAGAGAAAAAGTAATATATTTCCAATTTCATCATAAATTAAAAGGTGAAAATACTGCCATTTCAGTAGAACAAACAATATATTTGCTGAGTTCATGACTCAGAGCTTCTGAAGTTAGTCTGAGACTCATATCACACTTCTTGACCTTCAATTCTGCTTACCATCTCTGTGTCACCTTTCACATTTATTTTCTTGACATTTTGACAAACACATTCTAACACCACCATTTATTTACAGTGTATTAAGATCCAGATTCAACACGCCTCTTTGGGAGAATGCTGAAAGACCCAAAGCAATACTTCGTGATGTAGTATGAAAACTGCACCTGTCTCTGAGTTCCCTTATAAATCAGGAAAGGAAGAAAGCTGACGCATTGGGTCGGCAGTGAGAATCTGAAGACACTGAACTCTAATCCTCAATTTCTAGAAGTAGTTTGCAAGATAACTTCAGGTCGGTAGTTTAACTTTAAACTGTTCTTCAATTCTAGTTTGATATAGTCACAATTCATATCTGCCAAAGAGAAAATATGACCAAACTTTGTGTTAATACTCAGGAAGAAAGTCAAGCCAACCCACACTTCCTTACCAACCATGAAAACGCGATATTGGAAATTACCTATAAAACCGGGGCGGGGGGGCAAAATTCATTGTAGCATAATGAAAGTACGAGGGGGGCTGTTTTTTAACACAATTCCAGGAAAAATTTCCACATCCACTATTATCTATAGGCAGAGCTACGAAGGTCTCCATTTATGGGGGCTGGGCATAGTCTAGGAATGCTGTGGATAGGATTTAAGTATCACATGGACTCTGGACTAGATAGAAGACCTTTTAGAGAACTTTTGCCTCCTAATACTCTGTTTTGTTCATAGAATGCTGAAGTCAGTCTAGAAGTACTCATGGGTGTTACAGTTAGATTTTAAGCAGAAAAAAAAAAACACCCATCTGAGCGTAAATTGTATTGCCTCGACTTAGTGATGCTACCTTGTTACCTTGAAAAGGTGTCAATGAAATGAGCCATGAAAAACGGTCAGCTTGATCGCACATGATAGTAGTTGCATGAAGTAGCCTGAGGAAGTGTGAAGAGCACCAGGCATGAGGTAGAAAAGCACACTGCCAGGTACCAGGTAGAGAATCAGGGCTGGACTGGGAGCTCTCCAGTTTGCAACATTCTAAATGCCCTACAAGCAAAAAGCGTCTGTTGCAATGAAGTTCCTGTGACTAGCATGTGGGAATAAAGGCTACCACTTGGCCTGCTGGCACATCTTAGGTTACACGAAATCCACAATGCAAGTCTTTTTTATTTAAGATTTTATTTATTTATTTTTAGAGAGAGGGGAAGGGAGGAAGAGAGGGAGAGAAACATCAATGTGTGGTTACCTCTCGCGCGCCCCCCACTGGGGACCTGGCCTGCAACTAAGGCCTGTGCCCTGACTGGGAATCGAACCGGCGACCCTGTGGTTGACAGGCCGGCACTCAATGCACTGAGCCACACCAGCCAGGGCCACAGTGCAAGTCTTGGAGATTCCTGTGTTCCAAGTCACTAGGCCAAAACGCCTGGGGGTGACAGCCTGCTGTTGCTCCAACACCTATCATGAAAAGTACGCCTTACTCAACAACTTGCAAAATAAATTTCCAATTGTCTTCTGCCATTGTCCAACTTAGCTGTGTCTACTCATTCACTTGGTGATCCCCTAAGCCCTCTTCGACTGCCATGGCAACCATCAAGGTTCCCATCACACACAATAGGTGCAGAATAAATATTTTTTACTAAAGTAATACTTTAATCCCAGCCTTACCTTGCTGCCTCCTAGCTGTGTGGCCTGGGCAAATCTTCCATTTTATTTAACCTTACTCTTTTTAGCATCTTTTATGGGCTGGGCACTTTCCAAGTTCAGTCATGTGCTGCTTAATGATGGGGATACATTCTGGGAAATGTGCCGTTAGGTGATTCTGTCATTGTGAGAACATCATAGAGTGTACTCACAAACCTATAGGTGGCATAGCCTACCATGCCCCTTGGGTATACATGGTATAACCTTTTGCTCCTACACTACAAACTCGTACGGCATATCGCTATAGTGAATACTGTAGGCAATTGTAACACAATGGTAAGTATTTGTGTATCTAAACATATCGAAATAGTGAGACATTATGACAGCTACAATGTCACTAGGTGATAGGCATTTTTCAGCTGCATTATAATCTTATGGGACCACCATTGTATATGCAGTCTGTCATTGACCCAAATACTATTATGTGGTGCATGACTATAATTAAGTCATGAGATCCTCACAAAAACTCTTTCAGGTAAGCACTTTAATTATCCCCCATTTGAGAGATGACGAAGCATAAAAATGCTTGGTAACTTCTTCAAGGTCTCTGGGCAGCGCTGGGATTTGAACCCAGGCAGTCTGGATCAGAGTCCAGCTCTAACTCATTCACTCCATTTCCTCTCCAACTAAATCTGGCTACCTCTTAATCAGAGTCTCAGTACCCTCATATCCAAAATGAAGACTGGTACGATGACCCCATACGATTGCAATAACAAAAAACCAGTGAGCATTCTACAAATACTAATTGTTATTTTGCTTATCATTATTCTCATCACCCAGCAACTGAAACAAGTGAGCAAGGAATCAATCGCAAGTTCCAATTTGGGCAGAATGATCCCTTGCTCAATCGCCAGACAGCCGAATAGCCCATTCCAGGATTTACCCCCTGGATAAAATTATTAGCTACAGAAGAGGCCTTTTTATAATAATCCCCGAGGCAACGTGGCTATTGTCACCTTAGGTTTCTCTTTCCCTTTCTCCATGCACATTCAGTTCTCAGAGTAGCATCTTGCCTAATTGTTTCTCAACTTCTGAGAGATGAAGTTGTCGCCAGTGCAAGCTGCGAATTGATCTGATGTTTATTCACACTTCAGTTCCTGCAGGTGGTATTAGTGTGCCTGTTTCCATGAGCTGTCCAGATATGCAGCAACAAAAACATGTTATTTTCCTTGATCCATAGTCCGCCCAACTCGATTCGCTTCCAATTCCTCCGAAGACATGGATATTCTAAGCTCAGACTTCTCTCGGGTCCCTCTCTGGGTGCTTTCTCCAGCTGCTTTTCATTCTAATGGCTCTTGAAAATCTTTGGCTATTTAACAGCTCTGGCATGATGTGGCCAGGAAATTTCAAGACTGTAAATAGTTTTTAAAGTCTCTGACTATTCTGAAAAACAATCTTTTTAATAGCTTCCTTGCTCTTGCTTCCAAAGTGTAATAATAAGGACACAGAATTTCCACAGTAACCAATCTCAGAAAATCCCAGGCTGGCCGTTGACTCCTCCATTTAATCTGCCAGAGCCTTTACAACCTCCCTTGTTGCATCTTTAAGGATAGCATCTAATGGACATCAGGCCTGGGCCTACTACATAACCATTCCTCTATATTTATGTTTATGTTTTATTGAAAAAATGATGTAATAACAATGTTGGTATATTTTCTAGAAGTCATAAACACCATTTTTTAAGTCGATATTAAAATTCACTTATCATAAAATTCACCCTTTTAAAGAGTACAGTTCATACCCTGGCTGGTGTTGCTCAATGGATTGAGTGCCAGCCTGAGAACCGAGAGGTCGCCGGCTCGATTCCCGGCCAGGGTACGTGCCAGGGTTGTGGGCCAGGTCGCCAGTTCGGGGCACATGAGAGGCAACTGATCAATGTATCTCTCACACATTGCTGTTTCTCTTCCTCTCTCCCTCCCTCCCTCCCCCTCTCTCTAAAGTAAACAAGTAAAATCTTAAAGTGTACAATTCAATGATTTTTGGTGTATTCACCATGTTGTACAGCCATCACTGCTACCTAGTTCTAGAATATTTTCATCATCCCAAAGAGAAAGCCAGTACCCACTGGCAGTCACTCCCTACCCCTCCCTACTGTCAGCCTCCAGCAGCCACTAATCTACTCTCTGTCTCTCTGAATTTGCCTATTCTGAACATTTCATACAGATGAAATCACACGACATGTGAACTTTTGTGGCTGGCTTCTTTCGCCGAGTGTAATGTTTTCAAGGTCCATCCATATTATGGCATATACCAGAATTTCATTGGTTTTTATTGCTCAATAATTTTGTATCGTATGGCGAGACCACATTTAGTTTATCCATTCATCTGTGGAAGAGCATTTGGTTGTTACCACCATCTGGGTTATTATGAATAATGCTGATACGAACACTCACGTACACGTCTTTACGTGGACATGCTTTCACTTCTCTTGGGTATGTACCTCGACATGAAACTCTTGGGTCATATGGTACCTCTAACTTTAACAATCAAGAAATTGCTGAGGCGTTTTGTAAAGCTGCGCATTTCACTCTCACCAGCATGTATGAGAGTTTCACTTTGCATCCAATAGCCAACACATGGCATTACCGCTTTTATTACAGCCGTCCTAGTGCATATGAACTGATATCTCAGTGTGATTTTGATTTGCATTTCCCTAACAGGTACTGAAAACATCATTCTTTACCAGGTAACAAAATAACTAATTTCATTTTCTCACAAATTACATCCTACTTATTTTGTCCCATTGAAACATAATTGTGGTTAGGCAAGTTTTCCTGACTACAGTCTCTCTCCCTTTATTAAAAGCAATGGTTCAGAAAGGATGCGGTAAACTGTGGAATAAGATGTCACGCCCCAAAGGTGGGTCTCCAGGACTTGGAGAAGCGTTGTCAGAACACGGATTCCCTAGGTCATTGACTGGATCTGATATGAAACATACTTTCCCTCATGGGGGCACCAGATTGGAAGGACTGAATTCCACTATGGAACACTGAGCTCACATTCCTGCCAATCCTGACTGTGTCATGACACGTACCATAGTCAAAGTTTATTTATCTGAAGGTGGCATCTGGTCGAGTCATAAAGTAGAAATGGAGCTTTCTCAGATAGATATGAGACCAGGTGATCAAAAGCAGAGTAAGGAGGAGAGAAAAAAAACCCTCTGCAGAAAACCTTTACATTAAATCGCAAAATCTGTATCACGAACCTCAAGGCCCAGACAGATTTATTGTTTGCCATCTTCCCACTCCCATACTTTGCTCCCGTTGAATTTCTCTAAATCCTCCGGGGATACATTTTAAGACCCCAGTGGATGCCTAAAACCATAGATCGTCCCAAACCCTATATATGCTGTTTTTTCCTATACATACACAACTATGATAAAGTTTAATTTATAAATTAGGTACAGTAAGAGATTATCAGCAATAACTAAGATAAAATAGGACAATTATAACAATATACTAGAACAAAAGTTCTGTGACTCTGGTCTCTCGCCCTCAGCAAACTAGCATTTTTCTTCTTCTTCTTCACAATTTCATGAATTGAAGATTTGTTCTCACTGTAAATATCAGCAACCTCAGCCTATGATTTTTTTCTTTCCTAATCAAGTCAAGAACTTTCGTCTTTTCGTGTGGAGGAGGCACTTTATGGCTTCTCTTTGGTGTATTCAAATTGCCAGCATTACTTCTCTTGTGCTTTGAGGCCATTACTAAGTGAAGTACTGGGAACCTGAACACGAGCACTGTGACACGGAGACAGCGGATCTGATAACCACATGGCCACTAAGTGACGAGAGGCAGGGAGCGTCTACAGCGTGAATGCGCCGGATGAAGGGATGAGTTGGATCCCAGACGGGACGGCGCAGAATGTCATCACACTGCTCAGAACCACGTGCAATTCAAAACCTATGAATTGTTTATTTCTGGAATCTTCCATTTAATACTTTTGAACTATGGATTACGCCAACTGTGGAAAGTGAAACCACAGATGAGGGGGCACTACTGTACTATATTCCCTCTTAACTACAGGCCACACCTTCTAGCTGGAGCGCTACCTCCCTTCTTCCTGTTCCTCCTCCTCAATTGGTTTCAGTTGAGATCTCCCAGACCTCCTCCTCTGTCCTTGTATCAGTTCCCCATGGCCACTGTAACAAATTACCACAAATGTCGTGGCTAAGACAACACACGTGTATTCATTTACAGTTTTGGAGGTCAGAAGTCTCACTGGGGTAGGACCAAGATTTCAGCAAAACTACATTCTTTCTGCAGGTTCTAGGCAAGACTCCATTTCCTTGTGCCTTCTAGACACTGCCCCGTCTTCAAAGCCAGCAGCGTAGTGTTTTCAAAATCTCTCTACTTCCCCCTCTCTCCTCCCTTCCCTTGCTAATTCTGTCCTCATATTTCCTCCTCTAACTCTGACCCTCGTGCCTCCCTCTTAAAGGACTTTTGTGATCACATAAACTCACCCAGATATTCCATGATAATCTCGCCATTGCAAGATCCGTAACTTTACTCACATCTGCAAAGTCCCCTTTACCATGTAAGGGAGCATACCCATGGGTTCCAGGGCTTAGGACATGGCCATCTTTGGGGGCCATTATTCTATCTACCAGAGCACCTCGTATCATATTGCCATAGCGTTCTGAACAAGTGCAAGGGTTGTTTTTTTTTTATTTGAAAGTATTGCTTTCCTAAAAGGGTAAGCACTTTGTGGGGCGCTGCATGACTGCTCCGCATACATCCTCAGTGCCAAGGGCACGGCCGGCACTCAACGAATATCTGATGACTGCCTGGCTGAGTGGCCAGTTTGACTTTGCTGAACCAGAATTCCTGGGGCAAGGGGAGGAGGTAGGCTAAGATTATATTGTAAAGGACTACGAAATAACGGGCTAAGCAGTTTGGTTTTTGCTCGGGGAGTTAACAGGCCTACAATTATGTGTTTGGAGTAGAATGCCAATAAGCAAGATGGAGAGGGAGAAGCCGAAGGCAGGATGACCAAGTAAATAAGGACCCAAACTAGGCAGTGGCAATGAAAAGGAACAGCTGGAGAGAGATGTAAGAACTTGGATACATTCCACTACAAATCCCTTCTAGAGCAGAGCAAATGAGAAGGAAGCACAACGAGACTTGATAGCTTATTGGAGAAGACAGGAGAGAAGGGGGGGCAGGGGACTGGAGACATCTCCAGCCATCTCTGGTAAAACTAAGCATGTGGGAAAATGGTGACTCCCACTAGAAGAACTACAAAAAAATGAAATGTGCTCAGAGGAAGGGGGTGTTGATCGGTTCCGCTTTGAACCTATAGAATATAAGGAGTCCAGTGGGCACTGGGAGCAGATGTTTTGCAGAAAATGAGAAATAAATGTGAGAAGCTCATGCGCAAGATCGCAGTCCGACACAGAGTTAGGAGTGTCCCAGATAATGGCTGAAGTCACAAAAGTGAATGAGATCATCGAGGGAGAATGATTTCGAGAAAGAAAAAAAAAGCAGAACCTTGGGGATGGGTGGACAAAGACAAGTACCAGACACAGGAGAGCGGAAAGAGATATTAGCTATGGAGAAGCCGGCAGTAAAGAGGGAATCGAGACTCCTCTGTGTGTGGTGGGGAGAGGAGAGGGAGGGCAGAACAGTGCCAGCAGTTCTGCCCAGAAAGTCCACCAAAGGACGTCTAGGAAGAGTCTTGGAATTTGGGCACCTTCCAGAGAACTGTTTCAGTAAGTAATGGAAATGGAAAAGAGATCGCCAAGATTTAAGGTGCTCCTGGTCACTTATTTTTTTCCCCAGAAGTTTGGCACTTTCTATTGAGAGTCAAGAAAGATTTCAGGGTGGTTCTGCCCTCAGCATGTTGTCTGACTTTGAGTTTAACCCTTTTGGTTCCTCTCTTCAACTGTAAAATAAGGAGGCTGCAGCTAGATGCTACCCAAGATCCTTTCTGAGTCTAAACTTGGCTCTTTCCAACCCTCAAATCCCAAAATTCAGGCGAAAGTTCGATTCCAAAGTATCTGAGAAGCCGTCTTCACATTATTCTCTGCTTAAGTTAAAAATTTCCTCAGAAACAAATTCTACCAGAGATACCACAAAAGAGAAAAAATGAAAGTTGAATAACTATTTTCCTAATTTATAATTCTTATGGCATTATGCTCATTTCAGACATAATTCCCTATAAAATGCCTTTTGTCAACTTCCACTATGAAGCTGTCTTTAATTATTTCCTCTTTGGTGACATGGGAAAGTCTCTATTTTTAATCACAATATTCCCCTCTGCCCATATTTTAAATTTTAATTCCAGCTTCCATCATTAAATATTTACCATTCGATTCTTCCCTACACATATATTTAGACATCCTGTATTTTTTCCTATCTTCATTACCTTTAGAAAAGGCTTTTTTTTTTTCAAATTCAGAGCCTTGGTTGATATATACCAAAAAAGAAGAAGAAAATGACAAAGAGTAAAGATGGCAGCATGTGAGAAAATGGCATTGGATAACAAAACCTAGAATTCAGTCTCTTGTATAAAGTAGCATATTACACAAGACTTCTCGACCATGGTGCTACTGAAATTTCAAGCAGGATAATTACGTGCTGCGGAAGCTGTCCTGGGCACTGTAGGATGATTAACAGCATCCCTAGCCTCTACCCACTAGATGCCCACAGCATCCCCCCACCTCAGCTCTGGCAGTCAAAAATGGCACCAGGTATTGCCAAATGTGCTGAGGATGCCAACTCACCCCCAGTTGAGAACCAACGGTCTAGAGAGACCAAGTTATTAGACATAGCTCAATAGTGCAAGAAAACAATTTGCTAAAAATGGAAAAGTAAGAAATATGGAAGTATTATGTGTATATGCCAACTCCCACTTTTTTATAGCATCCTTGGAATGGTTTCCCCATGCCCACCTCCTCTGAGTATCTACCCTCCCATTTGTTTCACTTTACTAACACTTGCCCCTCCCCAGATAGCAAAGTGATCTCTCTAAAACACATGTCTGACCATGTTACACCCTCATGCTTTAAAAATCACCAATTTCCCCAATTCTCTACCACAGGGTTTCTCAGCCTCGGTGCTCTTGACATTGAGGGCCAGGTGGCTCTGTCGTGGGGGCTGTCCTATATGTTATAGAGTGTTTAGCAGTATCGCTGGTCTCTAACCACTAGATGCCAGTAGAACCTCCCCGGTATTAGGTGGAATAATATCTCACCAAAGAGACCCATACCCTTATCTCTAGAACCTGTGAATACGTTAAATTACATGGCAAAGGAAAATTAAGGTTGCAGATGGATTAAAGGTTACTAATCCACTGACCTTAAAATAATGAGATTATCCTGGATTATTCAGGTGAGCCAAATGTTATCACAAGCACGCTTACGAGGGAGAAATGACTATGTGGAAGAAAGTCAAGGCGATGCAACATGGCTAGTTTTGAAGAGGAAGAAAGTGGGCCACTGGAAAAGCAAAAGATACAGATCTTAGAGCCCTCAGAAGGAGCACAGCCCTGCCAACACCTTGACTTCACTCAGCCCAGAGACCATTTCAGACCTCCGTACTCCAGAAATGTAACATAATAAATTAGTTTTGCTCCACGCCGCTAAGGCTGGGGTAATTTGCTACAGCAGCAATAGAAAACTAATACATCACCATCCCCAGCTGTTTCGACCAAAACTGTCTTCAGCCATTCCTAAATGTGCCCTGGGGACAAAGCTGCCTCCAGTTTGAGAAACACTGCTCTGCAAAACATACAGTCCAAATTCCTGAGATGTGCACAGTGGGCTCTTGGTAATTAATGCTCCCTAACCTGTTGTACTAGGATCCGACGCAGAGCAAGATGAGGCCTATACTCCAGGCACACCAACTCCTAACTTCAAACACACTCAACGCGCTTCATCGCTCCGCAGATTTGATACCAAGAGGTGCCTTGAAGGGTCGGCGATGTGCTTACCCTTCCTGCCATTTTTATCCATGCCCATAGTGAGTCATCATCTCATACACGTCCAATTTCTGCTTTCATTAGTTTACTACATAAAAATCCATGTGGTTTCCACATACATTAAACCACAGATGTCCTAACCTCCTCCTCCCAACTAATCACTGCTCCCAAGTCCCTCTAAGTCCTCTTCATTGCAAACTCTGCCATTACCAACACCTCTGTGTACATCTACTCTTTTTGCTTTCATCGAGGGATCCTTTCCTTCTCCTTATAAATGACAGTCAACCTTGAGATCAAGTTCAACTGTTCCCTACACAGCGAAGGTTTCCAAAGACCCCCCAAAGCATGGGGAACCATCACACCACCATCCCCCCGTCCCCGTCTGCCACCCTGTTGTGATCCTTCTGCACTGTACCTATTGGTTGATGCACCCATCCTCCTCAGTAGACTATGAACTCTTTCAGAGCTGGCCCCACACTTTAGCCTCTCTGCGCTCCTGGTAGTTAGAGAAACGCTTGTGTTCCATAAGTGCTTGTGGCATGAATGAAGAAAAGAAGTCACAGATATAGAAAAGTCGATTTAATCACGGGTTATCAAAGCTGGGAAACTGCAGGTCAGCTATGAGCAGAATCCCAGCTCGGATCCAAGAGAACGAGGAAAACCCCAGCGCTGGAATGAGACCTTGTCTGCGTTCAGAATCAGGCGCAAACCTTGGCTGCTGAGAATACAACTAGAGAAGCATGTACCAGGTGCATCAGGCGCCATTTACGCTTCGGTCTTCTCCCTTTTTCTACTCAACAGATGTTCTACCCGGCATGTCCGTGAATCAGATTTTGTGAAAGCAATCCTGAAATACATAGGGAGGAAATAGTAATACAGTCACAGATGACTCTGACTAACACCTCCAGGTTTTAGGCCACGGTTTGGGAGCTTCGAGGAAGCACAAGTCATAGCGCTGCAGGCACTTACGAGTGCCTTGGGAGTGGGAGCTGTTGTAAGAACATTACATTTAAAGCCAGAGAATCTGCTGAAAGAACTAAATAGAAATGGATGTGATCCGCCACTAGCTAAACCTGAGTGAAGGCGAATTCTCAGGTTTGCCTATGGATTCGATGGAAGAGAAACGCAAGGGTTGACTAAACCCTCAGAGGTCCACAGAGAGGGATCCGCATAGCTTTGAAATTGGATGAAGGCCCCAGGGAAACTTTATGCCAGCTGAAAGCACTTCTGTGGCCACTCCCTAGATGGCCAGCATGGGGCGCTACACTCAGCTCACTGGTGCAGTGTTTCTCCGCTGGGGCCATTTTGACACCTAGGGTAGCGTCTCTAGATATTTCTCATTGTCACACTGTGGGGCGCTAGCGAGTAGAGACCCAGGATGCTGCTAAACATCCTACAATGCACAGGACAGCCCCAACCCAAAGAATCATTCAGGCACAAGTGTCAACAGGGCAAAGGCTGAGAAACCCTGAGCCAGAGCAGCCAAGAAATGCACAAGAATCAAATCCGTCGGAACCAGATCTCACCCCGCCCCTCCCAGGGTCCATAAGTAGCCTTGCAAGGTGCTCATCTGCTGGACTTCTGACACCATTAGTAAAAATTCTCTTTTCGGACAAAGGACCTGGCTTGCTTGCCAGTGAGAAGGACAAGCAGTGCTCAATAAAATGAATTTCCTTGGTTTTTGAGAGGGTTCCAGGGCGTTAAACCTTTGAAAGGTAATCCAGGCCATTAAATTCCAGACCCAGGGGTTACGTTAGGATATCTGGGCCTCTACTGAACAAAATCAGCCTTGGATCTTCATGCCAGGATTCTATCCAATCACTCTCAGTCTGCCTCAAGGATAAAGGGATCACACACACACACACACACGCACAGATGAACGCTTTATGAGAAAATTTTGTTCTTTTGCTAGATGGCTGTGTACTTAGTTTTAACCGTCACAAAGAGGTGAAAATCACGGTAGATAAACTTGCAGACTGCCCAAATGCTCATAAAAGTTTGAAGCCACCAGTGCCGCTGCAGTTCAGATACTTGTCCATCGATTATGAGATTTAATGGCCAAGAAAATAATTTCTAACCAGTCATGATCATCTGCAGTGGAGTGCCTTTTGGTCACAACGTAACAAACAGCTCCTGTATATTACATTCCGAGGATGTACGGATGCCGTGGAAAATGGGAACATTCTTAATGATGCAATTAGGTTTAAAGGTGAATGTCAGTGGCTATCTAATTCAAGAACTTGGCTTGCTTTTGCATTTCTGTCTCTTTCTCTCAGCTCCAATAGATTAATCTGATAATGTGTGCTTCTGATATAGAGCGGGAATCCAGCCCCTTCCAGAAACCAAGAGAAATTCAATATTTAGATTTTTGGTATTTGGGTCTTTCTAATGCTGAGTTGCCTGGTTTGGAGAAATTCTCTTGCTCTCTGACTTGACTTTTCTTTCTCCTGCCTATCTTCCTCAAGAAAATGGGCAGAACGATCAACAATGTTTGTTAGTTTTTGTAATCCATACTCCCCACCCAACAGCAGCAGTTACTCTGACACAGTAAAACTAATATTTTATTAGTATGTGATGCTAATACTTCTGATAACTACTGCTGATTTTTCAAAGGCGGTTTATTAAAAGCCAAAATCTCATAGTTATCTCATGTTAACAGAGCGAGGTATGATCTTGGATGCTATTTTCAAACTGTTTTTCTTGGTTCTGTTTCCTTTATTTAGTCTAAATCTCCAGCAATTACATGGTATTGCATTTCATTTCTGTAACTCTAACTGTACTTTAAAATATTTAATTACAACCGATGGAATCTCCCTTCCTTTATGGAAAGAGATCCAAAGCAAATCTATAGAGTTTGTGCACTGAGATAGGAGTTGTTCATTTTAAAAACAACTACTATTTATTTTCTAAAAGCATGCTGCTTTCCAAGTACCCATCAGCCACAGCTTCCCAATAGCTCTGTTCTCCATCCTTCCTAACCAGAGAACTCCCTCTAAGACCCTTATTTTTTAATGATTCCCGATTCACATACATTTCACTAATGAAATAAGTGGAATAAGGACAACTAGGAGTTGTCCTTAGCGGAATTTGGGCCTGTTTCCATGATTCTTCATAGCCTTAACCAGAGATGTTTTCTCCCCCTATATTAAACTTGTACTCCATACCATAGAGTCCTAATTTCAGAAGAAAATATCAAAACTAGAGAATTTTTGTAGTCATTCCCCCCTGCCACTCAAATACACAGAACTACGACACCACCCTCCAAAATAATGTTCCTGAATTATCTGTAGAACAACCAGATGGCAGGCATATTTCATCAAATCCTTACAAACCGCTTAGAAATAGATCGTTTGAGTTCCTAAAAATATCAACTTTTGGTGACTGGGATAAGAGGACCCTTTGGGATGGCCTGCAGGCAAACAGGAAAGACCATGTCTTCCTCCAGCTCCCACCACTGCTCCAAGTGCAGCCAAGAAGCCCTAACAAGAAGCACACGTGTGGCCACTAGGGATGACCCATTTCCAGGAACCATTCGCCAGCCAAAGAGAAACAGCCACACCACGGAAAAACCCTCAGCGGGCCGCCGGCTCTGTAAACGTGAGGAAATTAAAGAACTTCCCAAGAGTTCGTCCTTGGGCCATAAGGACCCGTGGCACCAGACCCTACCTCGGACTTCCACACGACGTAGGGGTGGCCGTGGCTGTTGGGTGGGGACTGGAACTTTCTCTGCTGGAGCCACCTCCTGGGAGAAGCGAAGATGCTGTTGGAGCCTCCCCCGGAGGAGCAGAGGATGGCGCTGCGTGCGCTGCCCGGCCCAGCCAGGACCGAAGGCAGGTCCCAGGCCATGCTCTTCTTGAGGCCGCTGCGACCCAGGGGGACCTCATAGTCAAAGTGGAAGCTGCCAGAGGGCGACTTCTCCTGTGGGGTGCTTGGAGTGGAGAAGGATGAGCACAGGGGTCTAGGGGGTGGGAGTCGGTTGGCCCGCGGGTGCGGGCCCCTGGAAGAGGACGCCGAGCGGGGCCCGAGGCCTTCGGCCGGGGGCAATGGGGAGGAGAGGCGGCCCCCGGTGGCCCCCGGCGAGCCGCCCTCCACGCCCACCTCGCCCCCGCTGCCGCCGATCAGGGCTGGGTCCAGACTGCGGGTCTGGCGCAGCTTCCTCTTGGAGAAGCCCTGGGCTGAGGCCGAGCCGCCGGAGGCCGGCGAGGAGCAGGAGAAGACACTGTGGAGCAGGCTTTGCGCGGACATCACGGCAGGGTTATGCCGGGGGGCCACTCTCTTCCCGCTCTCGGAATACTGGCGACTTAGGGCGCGGAAAGAAAGGGGGCTCAGGAGATGCCGCCAGGCTCGGAGGGTGGCGGTGGGCAATGCCAGGCTCACGTGCCACTAGCGCACTACAAGTGCCCCGGTGGGGGCAGAAGCAGGAGATCCATCACCAGCCTTCTAGGAAAAGGGTCGGGGGGGCCTACGGCGGCTAGAACCTTCCCCCGGAGCCGAAGTTGCGAAGGAGGTAGTAAGGAAGAGGAGGAGGAAGGTCAGGCGCTCGCTGAGTTCCCAGCTCCAGCGCGCCAGCGCTACTCCTGCTTCCCAGCTGAGGAAGGAGACTCCGGGCTCCTGCTCCCTGGCGCTGGGCAGCCTCGAAGTCTCCAGCAAGCTCTTCCTCGCACCCTGAGGACGGTCGCGGGGAGCTGGGGAGGAGGTCTCCTGGGCGTGCGCCCAGGGCGCGTCCGTGCTCCCAGGGCAGCGAGAGGGACTTCCTCCAGCGATGGAGCTGGGCGCCCGGGCTGCGCCGGGGGAGTTACAGTCGCCGTCTCCCGGGGCCCCTGAAGCTGCGTGTCTGGCCTGCACTTGGCTGCTGCGCCCAATCCTTCAACTGGTTAGGCGCAAGGGTGTCTCCAAGCTCCAGGTTCCGCAGAGTGCCAGTCTTGCCACAAAGCGGGGACGCGGAGCCCGCTTCGCCCAGGGCCTTCCAAGGGCTGAGTGGCTACGATGGGAGAGAATTCCTGGCAGTGCTCAGGGAGCTAAGGAGAGAACCCTAGGGGCGGATACCCGTGGTCCGCTCGGAGGGACTCTTGATATTCGTAGCCCAGCCTGGGGCCCAGGGCAGGCGCGGAGATGTCCCCGCACGCACGCTCAGGCTAGAGGCAGCGGGAAGGGGGCAGCCAGGACCGGTAGGGCGGGAGGGAAGCCAGGTCTGGAGCTGAGGCGGAGCCAGGAGCAGGAGAAAGCAGAACCTGGAGAAGTTTTCCAGGCGCCCAACCTGGGAGCCGCCCCTAATACCAGGTCTCCTGGGGAGAAAGCCGTGAGGACGGAAGTGCGGACCTTCTCCCCGGCCTCCCCTCCCCCAGATCGCGGGGGGGCGCCAGCTCCACTCACGTTTCTGGAAAGGAAAGGAAGTGTCAGATTGCACCCCACCCACTGGTGTCAGATTGGCAACCCAGGATGGTCGCTCTTAAGTTAAATGTCCTGCCTTCCTTCTCCCCCCGCCCTCCCCCCCCGCCCCTGCTGGTTTTGCTTTTTAAAAAAGAAAGATAGAGATTCAGTTCAAATGGGCTGGAGATGGGACCTACTAAGTGCCGGCGCGGTGGGGGGAATCCTCGCTGCGAAACTGTACTCCAGGAGGAGGGGTGAGTGAGGCCGGGCGGGGTCAGGCGCCTCCAGGCGTGGGGCAGGCGCTGGGCGCAGCGTCAGCCTGGAGGCTGCGGAGATTAGCGCTTTCAAAGCGCCGGGTCTCTGGTTCGGATCTTGTACGCCTCTGGGCGCAGCATGCCAAGGCCACATTCCTTGGAGGTTGGAAAATGCTGGCGATGTCAATGTTCCCTGCTTGGAAACCAGTCTGGGAGCAGCTTCTCCCGCTACTGTCCCGCCGCTGGAATCTATAAAGCGCAAAGGCTCGCCTGTCGGCGGACTCTTTGACGTAACACTTAAGTTTTGCAACGCATTCTACAACCTTTTCAGTGGGAGAGCCGAG
Source organism: Mormoops blainvillei (assembly GCA_004026545.1). Lineage (NCBI taxonomy): Eukaryota > Metazoa > Chordata > Mammalia > Chiroptera > Mormoopidae > Mormoops > Mormoops blainvillei. Next base: position 20,430 of record PVJD01007959.1, read on the forward strand.
ATAACGCTGGAAATGCCAGCGTACTTGTATAATGGTCTTCGCGTGGCCCTTTACCACTTCAGGGTGAAGACAATTTTATACGAATGTAAGGGCGACTTTCCTTTACCATTTATTTTATTAAAGAAAAACCTTGCAATGAACTTATAAATACAGGTGTTTGACACCAACATTCGCTTTGTTGTGTATGTATCAGAACTGTGCAACTTTGATTTGGGGAGACTTCTTTTACTCCCTATAAAAGTTTGAGGGGGGAAATTAATTTCTTTGGCTTTAAAAAAGTGTGCTTGAGGTTCCCGGATACTTGACTAGGAAAAAGCACGTCATGAACGCTAATTAACAGAAGAATTCGATTCATCTTTCCCGCCCCAGGATCTCTCACGTACATTTTTTGGTAAACGCAGTGGGATAGGTTGCACCCAGGGCGTTCCTCCCAGTAACTTTATGAACTATCTGCTGCCCGAAGACCGAATGGGATACTAATTTTCCACTTCACCGCTATCCCTCTGTCCTTGCCCTGCAACTTCAGTCTTTTCAGTGCCTGATGATTAGGTGCGCTGTGGAGAGGCACAGTATTTAAAATCGCTTACTTCCGTCCCTGACTACACACACCATATCACGTTTGGGGTGTTGTTGGTGTTTGCTTTCTTCTCTCTTCAAACAAGTCACATTAGAAGTAAAAGGACGTGGGTCTTGCCTGCCCTTTTCTTAGCAATACCTTGTAACTTGTCACTAGTAATGAAAACACTTAATGTCTCTACCATTTGAATACCATTGTGTGAAACTGGTTATGCCTCATTGGTTTTTGGCATTTGGGGTAGATGGTTAACAAAGTCACACTTCAGAGAATCATTTATAACTCAAGGTGGTTGAGCAAATGTAATTTCGGATGCATATACATTCTATTTCTCTAAGCCCATATGATGACCATGGGGTTGAAAATGCAACCCTGCCATAATTAAGTAGAGCTAATAAGAATGCCCTACAGACACGAATTCACACATTCTTGGTCATGGATGTCGGAGAGCCAATGAGCAGAGGGACACTTCTATTGGCACTTGCTGCTGGGAGCAGACTCATTCGGTTCATTCATCATCTTGTTTCCAAGGGGTCCTGACCCCTCCCTCAGTTAGCCCTGGGCTTGCCTCATGGTGGGAAACAATGAATAAATTGTTTTAAATAATCACAAAATTAAGCTCAGGCTCCTTTTTAAAAACCCAGTGTAAGTATATGTGCTTTTAAAACACGGCGGGGGGGGATGTAATGGCTCTCTGGAAAGAAAGACTTTATAAGAAAATTATTTGGATTTTTAAATGCTATTTTAAAAACTATTTGATTTCCAACCTGATTGCCATTAGGTTTATTTTGCAGTCATTGTGGCTTATGTTATATTCATTCATTCTTAGTTAGGGCATGCTATTTTACTCTCGTTTGTTATATAATCCCTCTGCTTATATAGACCTACTCACATTGGCCTTACTGATTGACTGTCATCTTATGCCAAACTTGATTAAGGAATATCTGGGTTTCATTTACCAATTTCAAAAACGGCTGATGTTGTTACACTGATCCCCAGAATCTTTCTTACAATTCATCAGCCTGCTTAAGAATCATTATAAGTGCTAGTCTAGAAATAAATGATTTGGAATACATATACTTTAAAAATCAGGTCTCTAAGACTTTGCTCCTTTAGCAGGGCATTTGCTATTGACAACTAGTATCCATATTTGTTTATTTTTTCTCAAAGCTGAAGTTAATCAAAGCCTTAGGATACCTTTTATTAGAGGACAGAACAGTCTGTTCACTATTTATTCCCCGTTATAATTATCCTAGAAATTCACAATAAAAAAAAATCTGTTCCATCTGGTCGCGGCACAAGAATAGTCTAATGACAGCTCTAGGGTCCTTGGTCTAACATCAAGGTATCCGTTTATCAAGGATCCTAGGTAACTCATCAGTTTTCTTCTATTCCCTTGAGACACTGTTCTACAAACACATACATCTTACCACCAAAGGATATAGCCTATTAAACCTAACTTTCCCCTTTTCTTAACTTTATCCCTTGAAATTTTTATTATCTCCAGCCAAAATTCCTCTTTCCCCTTGGTGTTAAGACCCTTGAGCTATTTGTAGATTTTTATCATGCCCCTTGGGCCTGACTTTGTGGTTTGGCTACACTATAAAGTTCATATTTTGCTTTAAAACCATCATTGTAGATGATCTCCTCTGGATTCTCTCCAATTACTTATTTCTTTTCGGTCCTGAGGTCCAACGCTTCAGGGTAGGGCATCCTATTTTGCCCATGTTTGTTATATAATCCCATGGCTTACATGGTCCCAAATGGCACTGAACTTCCTGATTGACTGCCATATAATGTTTCGGACTTCTATCTGATTGGCTCCCAACTCTTAGTCAGCATCACTGCTTTTTGTTTCATTCTCCCTGCGTCTCTCAGATTCTGATTCCTCTGGTATCATTTCTACATTCTCAGTGGTATGTGGGGGTAAACAGTTCACAGCATCTCACTGTCCCATAGAAGAAGTTAAGGATTCTACTTCCACGCTCCTGAAACACGAAAAGAGAAACATGATTTCAATCTGCATTATGTGGAATATATGAGAAACGTGTGGGGAACTCTTACGGGGCTTAACAATGCTAATTACGTTAAACAACCGACTGCCCCATGCCTAAGTTACTTCTTGATTGTGAGCAAGGGATGTTCTGCAGCTGAACTAAGAACGTTTCTTTGGATTCTAGGATTTTCTAGGATTTTCCTGAATGAATGTAATTGCCAAGGGACTTAAACTACAATTGATAGATGTTAGCGGCGGTAAATCTACAGTTGCAGGATAATTTCACATGGGTAAGATGAGTAAAAACTCACTTTCCTAAACACCAACCCCGCACTGAGGAACAGCGATCATTTTCCAAAGATGAAAGTGTTGTCATGGTAATTCTTCAGCAGGTTAATATAATGATTACAGGACATAAGGGTATTTGAGAGCTTGAGTCCTAACTAGTACTATAACGTGAGAAGACAAAGATGTAAGTGTCACTCTCCACCTCAGAGAACAATTGAATAATGATAATACCAAAATAGATATTCAGGAAAGAAAAAGACTTTATGCCAACACTGAAGGGAAAAGGCGCTTAACATATCTATACCATTTACTAAATTGTATTTAGTGTTGTTCTCAAGATCATCTGCTCAGACGACTTGGTCCTGACCCTTTAATCATAACAAAACAGAGACAACTGACACTTGTCGGAACTTGCTGTATAGCAGGCACTGGGCTGAAATCATATGTTTCAAATCAACAGCCACACACACACACACACAAAACTATAATACTTAACCCCCAATTTTATAAATGAAGAAAGCCAAGACCTAGACCAGTCCCACGGGTCACCCCTTTGTTAAGTGGCAGAGATAGTATTCAGATCTATGTGATCTAACCTTGACCTCTAACTCTTGCAGGACTAGAACTGCACATGAAGGAGCTATTCTGTTGGTAAGTGCTTTGGGACCCTTTCTGAATGGATTTCAATTTGCTGATTTCTTATCCAGCTATGTGACCTTGGGCACATCATTTCACAGCTCTCATTCTCACTTTGCACTTCAGAAGATGACAAGATGAGCGATGAGCCTAATGTATGCAGCACAGAACATTCTGGAGAGAGTGAGCGGAATGATGGGAGTTCTTACTATAATCTAATGATGGGAGTTATTCCTATAATCTATACAAAATCTATATTTTTCAAATTGTATAGAATGGCCATCCCTAATGCGAGTTCACCTGGTATTATACCCAGAAGACCTACTCAGACCTTTCTAATATGTTAATGAATTGTTTGCTTAAAATTCATTGGAAAAAACCTATGGTTGGCCTGGTGAAAGGTCACAGCTTGGATTTTTTACCACTCTCTCGAAGTTTTAGTGAGGTGTTCTTAGTGCCAACTGAAAATACCAAACTGGGCTTCTAAAGCAAGGCACTTTCTTGAGTTAAATGAAAGACAACTTGGGGTTTTCTATATTCAGAAATTTTGTGCCTTTTATTACATTTATATATCAACAGGCCAGTTTGTTGGCTCAATACTTTGGTTCAATTTCACATTGTCCAAAATTGGAACCATGAACCCTGTCTTTAAAACAAGCACCCAGCTGAGGTTTTCATGTCCATCCAGTTAAGATCAATGTCTGTAACAATTTCCTATGACATTATATTCAGAAAACTAAATGATGTTTTTATTCATCTTTCTCACTTTTTCCCCACTCCACGTGTCTGATTTCACCATCCCTAACTCATCATGATCTTTAGAAAAATCAAAATCAACGAAGAGGAAAAAATTCCTGTTTCTGCGTCAGCACCTGCACTGAACACAAAAAAACCCCATTGCAGCACTGTCCATTTTCTCATTTTCTGTGCGAATATTAGCAGTGTGTTCTATGTTTTATACTGTTTCGTCCTTATCTTCTAAAAACAGTTTGCAAAGGCACAGTGTTTCACCATTTCACTTACATGTTTATTCCCCGAGCTGGTGTAAGTACAGTATTTCTTAATATCAACCCTTCTTTTTTTTAGGGTATCCATTAGTGAGGCAGCTGCAAAGCAAGGCTGAATAAAAATCTTTAGCCAAGTTGCAGTGCGGATGTGCTTAGCAGAGTCCCAGGGGCCATTCATGAAACAAACAATTGTTGTTTACTTGTAACCAGCATTTGAAAGAATATTCCAACATCGAATCCTAAATGCATGACCATCGTCACTTGTTTTGGGCTTTGAAACTCAAGAGACTTTTAATAATAATACAAATTGCCTAACAACCAAATTTAATTTTGGTTTATGAGCATTTCTGAATGCACACTTTGTGCCAATGTCATTCCTTCTTTGTAAGTTTCACTGTCTTCTGTCTTTGCCGGGCAAGGTGAAAGTGGAGCCCCAAAGTTCATTCATTTTATCTGAACCTAGCATACGGCTCAGCTGTACTTAGTTACTTAAAGTAGTTTCTAACATCTTCCCATAGCATGTGTTTTAGAACTACTTTTGAGGATGAAGAATTATGTAATAATGTATATAGTTTTTAATATTTTGTTACTCTCAAATTTTTATAATCTAAACATTGTTCAATATTTCTAATTTTTCAAAGTAACTAAATAATGTGGATTTTTTCCTCTAAAATTTTCATTTTTCCCCCCAGAATTGTCACTCTTCCATATTGAAGAGAAACGGGAGAACCCATTTGCCCGACATGTGCTTCTAGCGACAAGGTAGCGTGTGGTATGAAAAGGAGAGGGAAAAATAAACTGGTGCTGTACCTTGGGTTCTATATTTTTCTTCTCATGTGCTTTATTGAGGAAGAACCTACATATAATAATAGTCTACTGTGCCAATGAGTTTTGACAGCTATGTATACCTACGAAACCAGCAGCAGAATTAAGGTTCAGAATTAAGATCACCTGGTGGGTATGCTTTTATTACTGCTCCCTGAACATTGGCAACTAGGTTCTGCACCATGTAACGGCTGAATTGTGGCTGCAGTCAATGTGGAAAAGGAGGGAGAAATAAATAGAGAGCAGAGCTTTCTTACTTCTTGTGATGGGTTCAGCTGTGTCCCCCAAAAAGGCATGTCCACATCCTAACCTGTAGTACTGGGGGATGTGGCTTCATTTGGAAATAGAGTCCTTTCAGACGGAATCCAGTTAAGGTTAATGCAGGCTGCTTTAGTGGAGGAGGATGGATCCTAAATCCAAGGACTGGTGTCTTTACAAGAGATAGAACACAGTTTGGATAAACACACGTGCACACATACGGGCGGGGTGGTGGGGAGGCCATGAGAACATGGAGGCGGAGAGAGATTGGAGTAATGTGTTCACAAGCCAAGGAACAGCAAGGGTTGCAGGCGACCACCAGAAGCTAAACGAGGAGCATGAATCGAATCCTCCCTTAGAGGGTCTGGAAGGAACCGAGCCCCCTGACACCTTGATTTCGGACATCTGGCCTCCTTAACTGTGAGAGAATAAATTTCTATTGTTATAAGCCAACCAGTTTGTGGTAATTTGTTACACTTTTTAAGCATAGCATGCCACAGCTTGGTTCTCATTCTTTCTAACAATTTAATAAAACCCAGAGCCAAAGAATTCATTGATCATAAAGCAGTCTCGAAGAATTTAAAAATAAGGAAGGAAAGTGGCTAATATATACATGTATGTTTCATTTTAAAAGAAAGGAGAGCTATCAATCGATCAGACATCCTGCCTAGGCACTAAGCACGGTGCTATCACTGTCATAGCAGCAGCTTAGCTGCAGCTGTGTCCCACACATGGTTCTAATGACAGGATGGAGTTCACTTTTCCCTTTGGGAAACTTCTGCCCTCCTGTGCATTTGTTTCGAGAAAAGCGTTTGGAGCTGGATTTTGCAATTGATCAAAGGCGCACAGAAGTGTATCACTGACTCAAGCCAGAAAGAGAAGCGCAAATCCCGAGAGCGGTGATGCTTTCGGTTTACCTTTTTTGGTGTTTAATTCACTGCATTAAAGGGGCTGAGCACACACCTGAAACACAAATGAGTTCGAATGCCAGAACAGACTTGAGAGAAATGCCTTTGAAAGGACAGATGAGAGCTGATCAAACCCCTCAACAGATATGAAAAATCAAAGCCCAGTAAGGTTTTCTCTAGATAGAAACTCCAGAGATCCAGTTGAAAAAGCAGAGCTGCTCAAACTCATAGCTGCATGCCCTTCATTTGCCTCCTGGACGATTTATTGGGAATTCCTCGGGTATTTTTCACAGTTCACTGCTTTGTGGCGTGACACAGATTAGAGACATACCAAAGAACTCCCAGCCCCACCCCCTTTAAAGATATACGAATGAAAATAAGGCAGTCACAGATTGTAACAGCAGGCTGTAGATCAGGAGCTAAATTTAAGGGATTTTTCCCCTTTTTAAATGGAAATGGCTTCATAAAGCAGTGTCAGAGAGTTGGCAAATGCAAACTGCTGAAGTTGTTGAAGGTTTAGGAGCAGTGGGCAAAACCCAGGAATGAGAATCATAGACCTAATTGCTAATACAGGCTCAGCTACTAACTAGCCCACTCAACTCTCCGTGTACAAAATAAATTCCCACTCACCTTCTGGGTCTTGGCTTAAACATCACTCTTTTGAGAAGCTCTCCCTGACTTCTCCTCCTGCAGCTAAATTAGGTCCATGTCACATGCTCTCTTAGTCTCAGACCTTTCCTTCATGATAGCACTTACGAAAAGGATGACTATATGGTATTCGTTAGTGTAGTTATGTATGTTCAAGCTCTAATATCCCCAAGATCACATCACTGATTGGTTTCCCAATGCATTCCCAGTACTGGAGCAGCTCATATCACATAAGGATAGGAGGTTGCCCTTGCCGTGTGGCTCAGTGGACTGAAAAATCAGTGGTCTGCTGACCGGGAGGTCACCGGTTTGATACCTGGGCACATGCCGAATGGGGACCTGCAACAGACAACCAATTAATGTTTCTCTCCCTCTTTCTCCTTCTCTTCCTCTCTCTCTAAAAAGTAACAAAATCGTTTTAAAAAAAGAATAGGAGGTCAATCAATAATCATAAATTGAGCTCTTAGCCCCAGTATCCTTGTCTGAATTTTGGCTCTTCAGGCCCCCGATGGCTCTTGCCCTCTGTGTCTCAGCAAAGTTGGAACTACTCTCAGGCATCAGTGGGACATATCTTTATTGATCTGACTGGTTGTGGAAGGAATTAAATAAGCAATAAGAATACAGGTATCTGCTTATCAAAACTATTGATGTTTTATTAAATGCATGGCGTTTGGGATGGACATCCCCAAGTTTGAGTCCTAGGCGTGTGTGCGTGTGTGCGTGTGTGTGTGTGTGTGTGTGTGTGTGTGTGAGAGAGAGAGAGAGAGAGAGAGAGAGAGAGCAGACCAACCAACCTTAGATAAAGTTATTTAATTCTTCAGAGACTCAGTTCTTCCTCTGACACATGGAATTGGCAGTTTTAAGATGTAAAGCATTTAGTACATTTTCTGACGTAGAACAAACACATATCTGTTGCCCATTATTAGTAAAATTTATTATCATGAATTATAGAAATAAGGCACATGGTATGACCTGTCCAGGCTTGTCTATATATACCTACCATCATAAAGTCAAATACCTAATAACTAACAGTAATAATAGCCAACCCTTACTTAATGTGCATCAGGTACTTTGCCAAGTGCTTTAAATAGCTTACATCTTATTTTATACTCACAACTTGACAAGGTTATTATCTTCATTGTCCGAAGGAGGAAATCGAGTCACTCACTCAAAAGTTAAAAACTTGTGTAAGTGAGCTAGTAGTAAACAGGAGAGTCAGGATTTTCCCAAATTAGCTGGTCAGTGTTGGAGCCAATAAACTAACTCCAACACACAATACCAACTGGGTTTTAAAATACGTTTTCCATGGAAGGTGTATGGCAAATAGAAAAGCTGTACTAGTCTTTCCATTCACCCAATGTAGACTACACGGCCAGGACTGGGGGTGTCTGAATGTGGGGCGTCGGGTATAGAGGAAGGACCGAAGGAGGACTCAAGGTTTCCTAAGTACCTATTCTGTGCCAAAAACTTTACACAGATTATTTCTATATAATATTGCCGTGATGGGAGTATTCTTATTACCATTTTATAAATCTTTGATTTATACCCACGTCTGTCCAATATCAAAATCCATCTAATTCCCACTACGCTTCATGAATGTTGAATCTGGCTGAAAAAACAAAAAGATCACAGTCATCATAAAACATAAACAGGAATATCATACTCCTAACTCGACCTTGCCCTTCATGCGTCCTGAATGTAGATGGTTAATTAGGCAGCCAGAGGTCTGTTTCTCCGACATATTTTCCATTACTGAAAGAGTTCTAGCTTTCTTTCCTTCCGGGTAAATCTTTACATTTTTTTCTAGTTATCACTGTTGAGAGCTTTAAGTGTGTTCTCTGGGGCATGTTTCACATACTGCATATTCCCCTTAGGCTGTGAAGCCCCAGACGGGACACAGCGCTCTCGTAAGGAACACATTCAAGCTGTCACTTTGATTCGTGTGTGCCGAACAGGGAGTTGAGTAGAAGGCTTTTATCCACTTTTTTGTGGTTCGCCTGCTGTCCTTAGGGTGGTGGTCAGTACATCAAATTCTTCTGATCTATAAAGTGAAGGGAAGCCAGCCTTGACTTCTGAGGTTGGGTTCTAAGGTTATGAGAAATGGCTGTTACTAAATTCCTTTTTATTGTCCAGAACAGCTCCTTTTGCCCAAATGAGTTGTCATCAATGGAAAGTCGGTGTTCTCGAGCCAGATGGTCCTCAGGGAATTTCGAAATCGCATGCTGGAGCGAACAGTGCCTTTCTAAATGGAGACCGATCTGATAAAGCAGAGGGCCAAGAAATGATCTGTCTGGCAAAACAGATCTGTTTGGCTCAAGAACGGGACACAAGGTAGATCATTCAGATAATGGAAAAAATCCTTTTAAACTACTTGAGAGCCTAATTTGAGAAAATAACCAGCTTTCATTTGATTGCATAAACCCTTTATTCATAAGTCTTGGATTCTAAAAACACACACATACACAATATCCTTTATTGACAGTAAGCACTTCCATCTCAGTAGTTGCCTGGGCAATTTTTTATGCATTCAGTATGTCCTCGAGTCTACGACTCTCTCTCAGACCCAGTCCTTAGTACCTCCACCAGCAATGAGACTCATACAAGTAGGAGAAGCACAGTATCTAGTTCATTGACTTAAGAAATGGAGCCCTGGCTGGTGTGGCTCAGGATCGAGCACCGCCCTGCAAAACAAAAGGTCACCGCTTTGATTCCCTGTCAGGGCACATGCCTGGGTTGTGGGCCGGGCCCCCAGTTGCAGGCATGCGAGAGGCAACTGATCGGTGTATCTCTCACACATCGATGTGTCTCTACCTTTCTCTCTCCCTTCCCCGCCTTCTAAAGAGTAAATAAATACAATCTTTGAAGAAAAAGAAATGCAGAAAGCTATGGCACAGGAATGGCAAGTGACATGTCCATGATATAAGAGACTGTGCCCCATTCATTTTTTTTACCCCCAGAGTATTCCACAGTGCCTGATCCAAGATAGGCACTAATTAAAGTGAAAAAAATGAATAAGTGAGCGAATGAATGACAGATTAATGGAGCTAGAATTCTCGCCACCTGACACACTAAGGTCACCCTCCGTAATGTTATTCTCAATTGCATAATTCATTCAGCTCCTTTCATTTTTTAAAATACCTTTATTGAGATGTAAGCCACATACCACAACATTTGCCCATTTTTCGCTCAGTTCATTTTAACTCAACTTAGATGAATAGAGCAGAGTTACATGTATTTATTTAAAGTCTGCTTAAAGATTTCTTGGGAAACAAGGTGAACATGCAGTTAAAACTAGTCTTGAAATCCATCTCTTGATTTATTTGTAAATGCATCACTTGCGACCCACTGAGAAATGAGTTTCCAAAATATATATTGGCTATAACTAAAAAAAGATTTTTTGATACATTTTTAACTTGCAGAGGAATGGTCACAGCGATGAGAAGATTGCTCTTTTGAGTCAGAATCTTGCCAGAAAAAAAAGAGCTTCTGAAGGAGAGTCATGGGATTTTCCAATAATTGACCAGATCCAGAGGCTAAGACTTCTAAAAAGAAGCCAGATGGATTTATTATTACTGATTTCCAGCAAGATAAAGTATTTGTTTTCACAGATTGCTTTAGTGTCCTGGCTTCACATTCACTGTTTTTTAAAAGGCAAATTAAAAACACTGGAAATGAGAGGGCCAGATAAAACATGATCCCACATTTCCCTGGAGGAACAGAGTAATTGATAAAGGGATCTTGATCCCTGTTCTGTAGCCCTGGACAGCTCAGAGACCCGGGGACTCTTCCGTTGGTGGCTCTCTTTATTTGGGAAGACTGAATCCATGGTCGGCTGGCTTCATTCTCTTCTAGGAGCTCAAATTATTAGTCTAACGCAGAATATCGTTCACCTTTTTTCAATTTTATTTTTCAATTACAGTTTGCATTCAATATTATTTTGTTTTAGTTTCAAGTGTGCAGCATAACAGGCAAATCATATCCTCCCAATATTTCAAATACCCACCTGGCACATACATAGTTATTACAATATTATTGACTATATCCCCTGTGCTGTACTTTACATCCCTGTGACTATTTTGTAACTGCCAATTTGTTCTCCTTAATCCCTTCACCCTTTTCACCCAGCCCATTAACCACCCTCCCCTCTGTCAACCATCAGTCTGTTCTCTGTATTTACGAGTTTGTTTCTGGTGGGGTTTTTTTTTGTTAATTTATTCTGTTCTTTAGATTCCACATATAAGTGAAATCAGATGGCATTTGTCTTTCTCCAACTTATTTCACTTAGCATTATACCCTCCAAGTCCATCCATGCTGTTGAAAAACGTAAGATTTCCTTCTTTTTTGTGACCAAGTAATATTCCATTGTATATATGTATCACCATTTTTTCTCTTCCTTTTTTTCCTTCTTTAATCCTCACTCAAGGATATTTTTATTGATTTTAGAGAGAGGGAAAGGGGAGAAAAGAGAGAGAAAAACATCAATGTGGGAGAGAAACATCAATGGGTTGCCTCTGGCCTGTACCCCAACTGGGAATCGAACCTGCAACCCAGTTATGTGCCCTGACCGAGGACTGAACTCACAATCCTTTGGTGCATGGGATGATGCTCCAACCAAGTGAGCCACCTAGCCAGGGTTATGGACCATCAATTTTTTTTTTTATCTACTTGTCTATTGATGGGCACTTGGGTTGCTTCCATATCTTGGCTATTGTACATAATGCTGCATAAACATATGGGTATATATATTCTTTTGGACTAGGGTTTGGGGTTTCTTTGGATATATTCCCAGAAGTGGAATCACTAGGTCATAAGGTAGTTTCATTTTTAGTTTTTTGAGGATCCTCCATACTGTTTCCCACAGCGGCCGCACCAGTCTGCATTCCTACCAACAGTGCAGGAGGGCTCTCTTTTCTTTGCATTCTTGCTAACACTTGTTTGATCATCAACTTTTACAAGGACGGCATTGAACTCTGGGAGATCTTCACCTGATAAGATTGAAATCCCAATAAAAGTACTTGTTGGTGAGAAAGACATTTTCTGGGGTTTGGGGGGACAGGGGTGTTCAGCTTTCATGTTCCACTGCTAAAGTATTAAAGGAAATGAAACTCCTCCCAATGTGGAGCTCCTTTTGTGTGGCAACCATAGTGCACCTTGGAAATACGGATTTCTCCCCCCCATAGGACCTTTATAGAGAAAGAGAACTTTGGCACAGAACTCCTGACTAATGTGACCTGAGTCAGATACAGTTTTCATTAGGCGGGTCTGAGCCTCCAAATTCTTGTCAAAGCATCTCTTGAGATATTTCATCTCAAAATGGGTGATCGTGTCTTTATATCCCTGGCCAGACCGTCAACAAATATCGAGCAACCACTTACGTACTAGGAATTCTCCTATATGCTAGAATAAAGCAGTAAACAGGAAAGAAAATGGCCCTACCTTTAAAAAAATGTATCAGTTTGTAAATGAGGCACGGAACAAATACATGAACCAGTTTATATATAATTTCAAGAACTAGCATGCACTGTAAAGAGTGCAAAACAGAGGGGCCCGTAGGCTGTTTTTGCTACAGTGATGATAAAAGGCCTTTTCTGAGGGTGTGGTAGCCCATTTGATTTCCATTTGCCCTTAGGGAACGCAGACTAAGACAATAACCCAAGGCAAATGGTGGCGACAGGAAATACCCGGAGTAACAATGGCCAAGTAAAGGTTGAGCCTTAATATCCCTGACGCTTCCCCGAAGGCATGCTTCACCGTTCTTAAGACAAAAGCAAAGTCTGGCTTCCCTTAAGAAACCTGTTAGAGGCTTTAATCACTTGCCTCGGGGGAAAGGCCCTGGCTCTTACCTTTAGAAGGCCAGGTATTCCATTTTCAACCCACAGATCTAGGATCTCTCTGAAAAGAGAGTACTTCTGTGATTTAAAAAAGTTCTTTGTAAAAAGACTTCACTTACGCTCAGAGTATAGTTTCCAGAACTAAATATAGTTTTGGCATACATGTCATTGGCTGACACCCTGCATTACATTTGCCTTTAAGGGCACGTTCGCTTTCTAGTTCTCATGCTTTCAGATGCTGCTGTCGGTTGGGTTCACAGCCCCGCAGAGGCAGTATGTCAATGACCTCCACTGTTTTCATTAATTCTTTAAAAACCTTGCACAAACATTACTGTTCATATTAGGTTTTGCAAACCTTTGCCCTTATGCTTTTTTTTTCTTTTTGCAAAATCCTAAATTTAGTGCTTAGACTAATTTGACCCCAAAATATATCATCTTTTAAATAAATACAAGAGTTGACAAGGTCCAGAAACTGGTGCTGAAATGGAAGTCAGGATCCTCTCCAGTTTTCTGAGGACAGGTCAACAGAGCTACAGTTATCCCAATAACTCAAGGGGGAAATAAAACACTCTATTTTGGGGAAGGAAAATAAACATTCGAGAGGACTATCTGTTGCGGGGAGGGGAGATCTATGAGATCTCAATGAGTGTTACCCTAATTCATCTTCCCAAACCTTTTGAAGTATTTTCTGGAGTCTGTTTCACCTTGGGCTATAAAGATCAGCCCCAATGTCATGATTTCTTGGTCATAAACATCCAAGAAAATTCAAATGATCAGCAGTGAATGGACTAATTAAACATGACTCCGAGATTCAAGAAACTGCTTCTGACTCCAACTAACCATGATACTTTGTTCAAATCTCTAAATAACCTGAGCCCCTGATTATAATATAATAACCATATGATTATATAATCATAGTCTGATTGTGAGGACAATGGTAAGGTTCCAGTAACATGTCAGCCATCTTTGTTCACCCACTCATCCACAATGAGTGAGAACTGTGTAAATACCAAATGCCATTGCTCTAATAGTGGAATCGGTTTTTAAAAGAAAATAAACGTGTCTTACAAAGCAAAGCTTCAACATATAACTTTTATTAGCTGTTCTGCTTTGAAGGAAATTTTACAGAACGAAATTTCTAAGCCATTTGCTTCATTATTTCCACAGAAACCACAAGGGGAATTAAATAAGAGTGCTGAGCAGTTATACGAAAAACTCACATGGAAAATAGCAGTTTTGTAATGAATTTCCTGAGTACTGCAGCGCTAGAGAGATGACAGAAGAATGCTTTCTTTAAAGTGGGGCTGAACCAAGCAAGATTAACGAAGATACTGACTCTAGGAACATATAAAGTTTATGCATATCAGTAGATTCATACTAGGGCCAGGTTGTTTACCCCAATTATCTGTGGATCTCAGACATAAATTCATAGTTCCCAGAAAACAATTGTTTAGAATAAAGAGTGAGAGCTGAGAGGAGGATGGGTGAAGGGAAGAAATTCATCAACCCGGGTTGTTTCCTCTCAACCCAACTGGGCTTTCAGGAATAGAAACTTGGGAAGGCGGAGAAGTCACAAAGGTGGCGACGCAGAAGCTGCAAGGCTGACAGGCTCCAGAAGGGTTTGCACCCTCTCAGAAAGGGTACAGAGAGTTGAGCTGGGAGATGACAAATGAGAAAGCCCTCTCAGTTCCCCCGTTACAAGCGTGGCTGGCTGTCGAATACTGCATTGCTGGACAATATACATTGTTTTCTTCTTCAAGGACCACCATCCAGCAAATCATACAAATAGCAAAGTATGTCTAAGAGGCAATAGAATAATGGGCAACAACCATGGATGATGGGTTTGAATTCCAGCTCTGCCCCTTCCCATCTGTGCCTCCATTTCCTCTGCTAAAAACTGCGACGACAGCCATCTTTGCTCCCGGGCTGTTATAAACATTCAACGAGTTAATACTTGTAAAATGCTTCAAACGGTGCCTGACACATGGTGAACACTCAATGTGCATTTAAATTAATAAGTACAACTACTCCTATCACTCTTCATTCTGTGTTTTGGTAAGTTCGTCAGCTGATAGGAAATAGGAAGTATTTTTGACTGCTCATAAATTCATACTTCAATTTATTTCTTTCTAAGTGTTTCTGCTTATAAAGAGTAACTCATTATAATATTTCCTTTTTTTTTTTTTACAATTCAGGGAAAATTCTCTAATAGAAATTTCCACCAAAAAGTTTTTCTGAAGTGAAACTGGTCTTCAAAAAGTTTATTGATTGCATGCTGGCCGCCCAATTTCTTTTTCCTGCATAGCATGTACACACAATGCAGCGTAGGTACTCAGGACTTTTTTCCCTCTGTGAACTGTCTTGACTTTAACACTGCGGCTTTCAAAGAATCCATTTGTGATTTTATGAAAACATTTCTAATGAATGGTGCTGCTTTTGAAGTTGAACATGCTTATTCTGTGGAAAATGTAAGTAACACTTGGCATGGAGAAGAGCAGGACAATTCTGAGAAATAAACCAAAATATTTATATATTTTTCCACAAAAGATATGCACCAATGATCTTATGATATATAGGAAAGCGAGCTTTGCCCTCTACGCTAAGACATATTCCTTTGCAACAACATAAAAGATGCCATAAGCTTTCCCTTTGTTACGGAGTCGCCACAAAAATGTGAGTTGGGCGAACTAAGTGTGTTCTTAGCACTATCTTTAGCTGCCAGTCTGGTGGTCCTTGTTGGAGCCAGACTTCTCTTGTTAACTCAAAATTTTTTTGTCAAAATGTAAAGTAGCTGTTCTATTATTCTTCACAATTTGGCAAAGACAGTTTCACGTTAATACTACTCTTTGAATTGATTCTCTTTCTTATACTACTTTGCTTTTATCTAGTTGCCTAGTATTGTTGCATCTTCAGTTTGAATATTATGTAAATGATTTACATTTGATGAGTTTTGTTTCCTCAGACACATTTTGATGCCAGTTGTTTTCTCCAAAAGAAGTATTTTGAATGGAATTGTACTCAATTTCAGCAAAGGAACTAAAAAAAATAACTGTTTCACTACATAATTTCTTACAGATTTAATTTTAGGCTACTAGGTTACTTAGAGGAAAAAGAAGAATAGAGTTCTCTTCTAAATAATAGTCTATAATGTCTCCCAGTCCTTCTTCTGAACATCTGTATATATTTATAGATACACACGTATACACATAGACATACACATATATGCTCATGGTATACATATAGATGTTATAAATATCCCTACCTAACTTTCTTCTGTATATAATGTTTTCCTAATGATTTGTAAGGCGACATAACTTCTGCTCAGTGAATGATGTCAGGAGACTTGAACACAGGCACTTAAAAAGTCCACCCTCAACTCTCCACAGGAAAGATAAATACTGGATGATCACATCCAAAGGCCATAAGACAATGAGGCAGGTTTCAAACGAAATGGCTCATTTAACTACCATTTTGCCATCAAGCAGGTCATGCTTTAGCATATTATGTTACCAAAAATATAAATTCTGCTCAGAAAACTGGTATAAACAGTGCTGAAGAAAGCAATCTAAGGTCTATCCACTAGCCAAATGCCCTTCTACCTAGGGTGTGCTTTCCTACTGGGAGTTAGCATATACTCCTGGATAATGGTACACTTTTTTCCTAGCAATTACATTCCTATCTCAAGAATCTGGTGTGTGCTACTTAGGAAACGAGTCACACAGGCCCTTGATACCTAGCGCCCTGGCAATTATCTCCCAAGGACACAATGAGCAGCCTTCCTTGGCTCACAGGAGCCCTACGCTAACCAGCTCCTTACAGAGCTCACCATTCTCCTTAACCTTCTTTTTGTAGAGTTCATTCCGAAACTCCTGTCTTCGTTTGGGCTGCTATAACAAAATGTCATAAACTGAAGGCTCATAAACAATAGACATTTATTTCTCACAGCCCTGGAGGCTAGAAATCCAAGGTCATGGTGCCAGCATGGTCACGTTCTGGTGAGGGCCCTCTTCCGAACTGTAGATGGCTGTCTTTGGGTTGTGTCCTCCGATGGTGGAAAGGGGACAAGGGAGCATTCTGAGGCCTTACTTTTTATACGGTCACTAATTCCATTCTTGAAGGTCCTCATAATACCATCATCGCATTGTGGGGTGGGATTTCAACATATGAATTTGGGGGAAACAAACATTCAGCCCGTTGCAATTTCAAACTGCTAGTTCGGGGGCAACTGCACAGGTTTGGACCTCGAGTTTTGACTGGACATGTTCCAATGTTTCTATTTTCAAGACACCCTTGGAAAACGCATCAGTGCACAGGATAGCAGCTGCATTCTAGGCAATATAACTGCTAATGGGAATTATAGAAGTTAAATAAAACTAGATTTTCTTTTTACCACTGGCTACAAAAAGAGAAGCAAATACTTTTCCTCTACAACTGTTTTGTTTTGTTTTTAAGAAAATAAAAATAATGTATATTTTGCCCACCTAACTTCTGGCACAATGAGAAAAAAACATAAGCTTCATAATAAAAGTTATTTTGAAAGCAATCTTAAGTCCGCAACTCGGGGGGAAAAGCAGCCATCCCAAAGGACGCGAAGCGAAGTAAAGGGCCAGCCTAGAGAAGGTGCTTAGGCGTGCGAGTCACGTAAAATGGAACTGAGGACAGCAGTATGCTCTCCAGTCTAGAACTTACGAGGCCCAGGTCGGAGCAGGAAGACACGCCTCCCCTGGCAAAAGGAGAACCAAATACCCCCCAGCTATGAAGTGAGTAATTTAAAGAATTGTGATCTTTTAAAAACGCAGCATTTCATTTTTTGTGGCTGCCCTAAAGATTTGAACTGATTGAAGATTTGAGGGGATGAATTAGGCACATTCCGCCATTTACGTGAAATAAAAGCATCAAAGAGGGAACGAGAAGGAAAACACGAAAGGAACGCATTTGACACTAGTGTACTGTATGGTGGACCAGAAACCCCCTCTAAAAACCATTTGCAAGATGTCTCATGTTAGCAGTTAAAGCAGCCAAACGACCAGGTTAGTTTAGAAAAGAGGATTTTACAGCCAGAACTTACCTTGGTACCGATAGAATCCACCTGCCTTCAGTCACTGAGGAAACGGGGCCACACGAAGTCACCCGAAGCTTGGTTTGGAGTCTTTGTATATAGGATCCTTGTGGCCGAGTCTTCTGACCTGACCTGCTGGGTCACCCTTCCCTTGAGTGTCCAAGTGAAGTAGCTTCAGTCTAGAGTCTCTTGTTTTAGCACCTACAGCGCTGCCCCAGTACTTTTAAGGATTTCCGGCTGGCTGCATTGTAATGGTGAGCACCCATTTCTGCTCATCTAAGCTCCCTCATCTTCTGTCATCTCTAGGCTTCTTGCTACATTTGTATTCAAACTACTTTGCACCAGGCTGGAGGCACAGCGTCTCTTCGTCTTCATTGCCAAGGTGAAACTCAAGTGCTGTGTTGTGCAGAAAAGTCTACCAAATATTGAAAAAACTGAACAAGAATTGCCATACAGTCCTAGAAATCACTTAAAATTGGCCATCAACATGCTCCTGGGTTTCCTCAGCTATGGCTGTTGTAGAAATATATCTTATTGACTCCTTCCATAAGTCTCAATGCCTCTCTTCTTACCCCACTTCTCAGACCTCAAACCTATTCCTCCCAGAGCACAAAGCAGGTATTTCCATCTTCCTCGAACTCCTGATCTGTGGCTAGGTGCAGAGACGGGTCTTTGCAGAGCCCAAAGGCCCATTAAGTATTTTCCTATACTAACTAGAAGTTATTTTCTCAAATTCTATCGCCTAGCATATGTACATAACTGCTATTTCTGAACACAGCACCATTTTTCCTAGGTCATGGCCATGTTAAACGAAATAAAAATCAGACATAGAAATCATCAATCCAGAAGCCTCTGCTCAACTTTCAGAGCCATCGGTGGTCCACAAAATGATTTTGCCCCTGGCTATCTCCCCGACCCATCCCCTCCTCCACACCCTCACTGTGCCATTGCCATGGACCAGGCCCTCACCGCCTAGCCCGTGACTCGGACTGTCGCCTCCTGAACTCATTGCCCTGACACCGGCCTCTTCCTCTTCCAATTGCATTCACTTGGCCACCAGAGTTTTGTTTCAAAAATTCAGACTTTATCAGGATGCCCTGCCAGTTAATCACTGTAATGACCACCACCAGCTGTCAAAAGCATGTGTGGTCTTAACCAGCCACAGTCTAGCCTTACTTAGCATTCCGTCCTCACACCCTTCCATTCTTCTAATGACATGCCTGGCTGCTATTAAAACACACCTCCTCTCTTCACACCTCAGTATCTTAAAGAGGCCCTTCCCTCTTTTTGGAATGTGACCTATGACCTCTTTAAAAAACGTCTAACACACCTGCTTCAAACCTCAAGGCTGGCTTGAACCTCACTCCTGTGAAGCCTCGCTCTTGGTCCTCATAGCTTTCAGTAGTACATCCCTTCATCATTGCATGTGCCCCATTATGTTCTTAGTGTGGAAGTGTCTCTTCTACTGGACTGTAAAGTGAAAAAGGAACATTGGCTTTAACTCATCTCAGTTTCCTAGTACTTAGCACAATACTTAGCTCTGAGTGGGCGCTCAAGAAATATTCATTTAATTGAATTGAATAGACTCGGCTTTTTTGAGACGCATCAAAAAATAAAGCAAGATATTTAAGGTGCTGTGTTAAGCATTTTAAATTAACTTCAACTTAATTTTTTTTAAATAAGGGAAGAGAGAGGACCCTGATTTATTCCATTCAAAACCAAGGATAATAATGTTTCCAGGATAAGGTTGGGAAAATTAGCTGTATTTATGAAGAAAAATAATTTGAATTGCTATCTCAAACCGCTGTGCAAAAGTGACCTGAAAATGAATTAAAAATCCAAAAATGAAAGTCGCCCATGGAAAACAAAACAGAGATCAGGACTAAAACTACATTAAAGTGGATAGATCTTAAAAACAGAGAGTTAAATAAAATCATAAGAAACAGAATCCAATCTAGAATACAACAACATTTATGTAAATTGAAACCATAAATATAAAAATACAAAACAACAATGAATATTTTCCCAGCATCCATTCTTATCCAAAGACATATATTATCCACACTAGGGTGTACATTTAAGGCAGGGTAGGGAATGAAGAAGAAAATTACAAAGTAAAAGGGGAAAGAGACATTGCCTGGACCGATGATAATAGTAAACTATGAAAGAAGGCTTTTCAAGGGTACACTCATAGATAAAGACATATTGAACGTGTTGGGGTGGTGTCATGTCAGAGGAAAACAAAGGAGAACATACAGTTTTTTAAGTGGGTAATGTAGGGGATGGCGTATCATTCACTGAGGATATAAGCAACACAGTTATGGATCTAAGGACTAAATAATGAAATGAAAACCTTAAACAAAGTTTGGTCTCATAAAACAATGGCTGTGTAGGGCAGCAGAGTGTCTTTATGGTGTGATGTCATGTTCCGGCGGCTGCAAATCAGCTTGTGATTCCTTTTTGAAGGCAATGATGTAGCACAGGCCGGGGGGCAGGCAGAAATTCTAGTTCCTGCTCTGTTTGGGACTTGCTGGGTGATCCCAACAGGCCATTCTACTCCTCTGGGCCTGCTTCATTATCAGAATGTCACAGATAACAAGACTGATGCCTCACCCCAGAGTGCTATGAGAGCAAGGGACTGGACCTTATGAATAACTTGTTTCCCTCCAGATGTTAAATGCATTAAACAGGCAGAGGGGACGCCAGCTCCCAGGGGGACAGTAGTACCTTGCCACCCGTTGTCAGAAGCCTGCAAGCACTGTACTGGAATTAGGGCGAAAAGGAGAGTATAAAGGAAAGACAAACTGCCCGCCCATGGAACACATCTAACTGTTGTCTGTTAGCTTTTGTCTCTGGAACTTTTACAGCTCACTTAACCGTCCGTGTGACTTTGAGGGAGATCATCCAGATTCTAGGGACCTATGGTCAATATAACCAGACCTTCGCAATTACTGGACATGCTTAGCCCCCATTTCATCTCTGGAGAGTGGGGTCAGCTGGAGGTCATGTGATAACAGCCTGAGAACTACATTTCAAGGGCCTGAGGACAAGATGGTCCCCATGCGGGAAGGCTGTCCTAGAAATTTCCTTCCTGTTTTGATCGAAGAGAAATTGTTAACTGCTTTCGTGGGACCAAATGGAAGGTTCACCTGTTTTGCTCATCTGCCAACCTAAACAAGGAAAATCTTCATTCTTTTACATAAAACAGCACATCTGGATTTATTAAATATTATTGCTATTTTGACACAATTTATAGTTAGTACGTCCTATTAGACTGAAGGCAAATATTTATAAAATGTGGGAAATTAATTTTTTAAAAGAATTCCAAAATTATTTGCATTCACATGAAGAGAACAATAATTTTTAACTATTAACAGCTTCGCCTGCTGTGTTAAAAACATGAAACTTTCCAGAAGTACACAGAAGAACACTGACACCGAAGTCTTTTATGGGTAATTACTGGTGATGCCTTTTCCGTTAGCTTCCTTCCTGGGAACTTGGCACTGTGTTCACGCCATATCTCACACAGCTGTATGAAATGCTGCGGGGGCAGGTGAGTGACCGACGAAAAAAGCCTTGAAGGAAAGAGGACATCGACTGTTGAAGTTAGGAGCCGTATTCTAGATGTAGGCCTAGAACTCAAGCCTCTGACCAAAAACCTGGGTCGATCTTGTGGCTCTGTGGTACTGATTATTCTGTCTATGCAGGAGCAAAAACGTGATTTTTTTTCTTGCTGCAAAAATTTCTGACTTTGGACTAAAAATGTACTCTGTGGTTTGGCAGGTGGAGAGACAACTTGCAGAGGGCTTGTTCATATTTTGTCATTGAATATGTGTGTGTCATAGTGCAGTTCGACATCGTTAAGATGAAGATAAAGCATGCAAGGAGGTGGAGGCTAGCAAAAGAAGAGAAGTAACCTTATCTTTGACTTATTGAGTGGCTTTTTGAAACCTGAGTCATCAGCTTAGGGTTGTCCCATGGGAAAGGGCCAGGAAGTGATAAACAAAATAAATGACAGAATCCTAATGGAAAAGCCCTGCTCTGTGAGCTACTGGTCGCATAAGGAAGATCGGATACAAATGTTTATCCTCTCAACGTGTCCAATATTTGGACAAATCAGTTTCAAGACTCAATGTACAGCTATGTGATGTTTATGATGCCATAAACTTCAAGTGATTAATAAACCTGCTACTGAATTTACACTATTCCACTCAAGTTACAGTCTTGTACTGAGAGCAGAAAACATTTTAGTACCATAAAGCATCAGGAGAGGAACAGTGGTGACATAAACGGAACTAGATCAGTCTGATGGCTGAGGTACCCCTGATGTTATTCCTTGCTTTCTGCTGGTATGAAGGAAATCAGCCTCCAGTTCTGATTTATTCAATTCAACTCATTGGCAAGATGTTGCCCTAATCGGGGAGGACAAGTACAGAAAAAAAGTTCGTAATAAGGAACAGAGGGATTAATCAAGTTATTGGACATAAAGAATCCTTTATGATTGCTACATGTGCGTACAATTTCTTTAACTATCGCTCAGATACTCAAACTAAAGATAATAGTGTCTACCCCAGTCTATTGGTATCTTTCCTTAATGGGTCATCGAGAAATATACTCTTCAGTGTAAGAACCATACGTTTCTTTAACAAAGAAGATATATTAAAGATATTAAACACTGATAAAATAGCTGCCCTTTATTGAACACCTACGAAGTATTAAGTAAGCATTAGTGTTCACTCAATCCAACAAATATTAAATGTGTAATTATCCTGAGTAAGGTAATTCGATTTTCTGTCTAAAAACCTGCCGGCTGAGCGAGTCCTCTAACACAACTACCTCTGGAGCTGGTGTGTTTTATGTTCTGTTGCTTCAAACATGTGAAAATCCTATGTACGCAGGCCCTCCAATGTCAGTTTAGAATCAAATAACATATGTTCCTTTATTTTAAATTTAATTTATTTTGATTCAAAATATATGTTCTTCACCCATGCTCACCTTCCTTTTTTTTTTTAAAGGAAGGGTTTATTTTATTTTATTTTATTTTAGAGAGAGGGGAAGAGAGGGAGAGAAACATCGATGTCAGAGAGAGACATCAATCAGTTGCCTCTCATACATGCCCTGACCAGGGACCGAACCCGCAACCCAGGTATGCACCCTGACTGGGAGCCGAACGGGTGACCTTTTGCTTTGCGGTGCAACGCCCAGCCAGCTGGGCCACACCAGTCAGGGCATGGACTCACCTTTCTTATTAGGGTTGATTTAAGTGGATTTTCTCTGAGTCAAAAATTAAATACAGCCCTGGCTGGTGTGGCTCAGTGGATTGAGCTCTGGCCTGCAAACCAAAGGGTTGCTGGTTCGATTCCCAGTCAGGGCACGTGCCTGGGTTGCCAGCCAGGTCCTCATTTGGGGGGCGCACCAGAAAGAAACCACATATTGATGTTTCTCTCCCCCTCTTTCTTCCTCCCTTCTCCTCTACCTAAAAATAAAGAAACATCTTTTTAAAATCCTATTAAAAGAAATGAAATACATTCTCAAAGCACTCACCACCACTGTGCTATGCATGATTTCAGAAGAGGCATTGTCCAAATCCTCTGAGTGAAGGCATCCTCCCTGCCGGATTTAAGGCCTCCCAAGTCTTTGTCAAAGGGAATGCATGCACTCTTTTAAAGGAGTAAATTCGGGCGAGGATGCATTCGAAAGATCAGTCACAGTGATTTGCAAGATAGTTAAGGAGCTGTAAGTCCCTACTTACCCTCCTCCTTCTCATCTGAAGTCCCTGTTTCCTATTTCCCTGAGAAAAATGAGGCTTCTCCCTTTTTGTCTCAGCACTAATCTATGCCATGTACTCTTCCAGCCTCTTGCACAAGAGCTGTCCATTCTCTAATCCAGTGGGTCTCATTAGCTTTTAAATCCTTTTAGCACCTGTACTTCGCCCGTTCTATATGCTTAATGGTGAGGGCGCGCCTTCTCTATTTTATGAGGATTGTCAGTTGCCTGTCCCTGCTGTTAGCCTTTTAAAAGAAATAACTTGGTTTTCATTTTAATCTACTTTATTATATCTTTCTTTTAATTTCTGTTATCTTTACTATTCTTTCCCATCTATATTCTTTGAGCATATTCTGTTTCTTTTATAACTTCTTAATTGGGAGGTTTCATTTCTTTTTAGTCTTCTTTTCTCATATAAGCATCTGAGTCTATAAATGTCCCATTAAATACAATTTTAGCTGCATTGCCCAAATTTTATGTGTAGTACATTTAATATTTTAAAATTATAAGTATTTTCAAATTTCCAGTATTATTTCTCCCTTGAACTGTATATATATATATTTTTAATTTTCCTAATTTCCAAAAATGTGGATTATGTTTTTTTCTATTGTTTTGCTTGTTCTTGAATTCTAATGTAACTGTGTGACTTAAAAAGGATAAACTGTATGATAATAATTTTTGATATTTGTTGAAATTATTTTATGTTCCAGTAGCCAGTCAGATTTCATAAAGTTCCACGTATGCTTGAAAAGAATATCTATTGTACAGTTTTTTGTGTGTTGTATGTTCTCTCTCACTCCCTTTCTCTCCCACCTGTCTCCCCCCGCCACACATATATGACCAAGTTTGTTTATGACATATTCCATATCATTATGGTTTTCCTCATCTATAAATTATTGATAAGGAAATGTAAAAGTTATCCCTATGATTGTAAGTTTGCTAGTTCTTCTTATAACTCCATCAGTATTTGTTTTCCAGATTTTGAAGTTTTGATATTAGACAAGTTTTTAATTCTTAAATATGCTGATGCATTAAACCTTCTATTAATATTTAATGGCCCTCTTAGTAATATATTTTGCCTTAAAGTCTATTTTGACTGATATTACCATGGATATATCAACTTTCTTTTAATTAATATTTGTCTGATATTACCTTCCCAATCATCTTACTTTCAACATTTCTGTGCCCTTCTGTTTCAGATATGTTTTCCTTGTAAACGACATAATTTATAAAAGGTTTTTTTTAAATTCAGGCTGCTGATCATTGCTTTTTAACTAGACAGTGAGTTAAATTATTGCGATTACAAACTGTTTGCGTTTATCTCTCCATCTTATAATATGCCTCTCCTTTGTTGCAGTTTTTCTTTTCTCTTTTTCCCTTTTCTCTAGCTCTTCTGTCCTTTGGATGAAGTTTCCTCTCTGTTTTGATTTTCTCCTCTCAGATTCCTGTGCACTGCCCTAGAGACCTGCCCCCGGGCCACTGCTCCGGGCCCCTCAAGTCCTCCCCTCCGGTAAACAGCGCTCTGGTAGGCCTGGGGTGTGTCTGCTTAGATGGCAGCTCATGCTTGCATAACAGCAATCCTAGGTAGTTGGAGAAATATCTGACTTCATTTTCATTCAGACAGATAAATAGGCCCAATCTCGTCTTTCTTCGAGGATACTTCAACTGCCATGGATGTTATCAGCTGGTATATTCTCTAGACTCCTCAACTACTTTATCTTAGTAGTTTACTAAACTGATGAAGCAAAGGGATTTGCTAATTATATAGCTCAGCATATGTCCGTCGCTTTCATGGGGCACAGGAGTGTAAGGTCCTCCCCCTACTCTTGGTAAATGGAAACTCCGTTTGGGAAGAAGAGCATTCCATACTGAAAACAACAGTGAACAAGAGAAAAGTCTATGATTAAGAGCCACACCGGGCGGAAGAACGCTGTACTGTACGCATTCAGAAACAGGAATTGTGACTTGGAGTGGGTGGAAATGGCTTCGTGGCAGAAGCAGAAGCTGAGCCCAATCAGCGGCACTGGAACAGCACATTCACCTATTGCATAATGTGCCATTCTTTTTATAGCCAGACATTCACCTGTCTGTTATTGTTTACTCTGCAGTGCTTCTCAGAATATGAATCACCTGTGACTCTTCTTAAAGGGCACAGTCCGGCTCACTCAGTCTGGAGTGGGACCGGAGATTCTGCATTTCTATAGGGTCATGGTCAGGGTCATGGTCATGGTGATGCTGCTGGGCCAGAGGCCACACTGTGAGTACCAAGGAGAGGGATTGTTAGTTCTCTAAGACAGAGACCGTTTCATTCACCTTCGCGTTCCCTGAAACTAGCACACCGCCTGCCACATAGCAGGCCCGATAAATGCCAAATGAGCTCATGAATGAATGAGGATTAGGGGGAGGAGCGCCATTCCAGTGAAAAAGTATTTATTTATTTATTTGTTTGTTTATTTAAATATTTTATTTATTTTTTATTTTATTTCATTTATTTTATTTTTAGACACAGGGGAAAGGAGGGAGAAAGAGAAGGAGAGAAACATCAATGTGTGGTAGCCTCTTGCGTGCCCCCCACTGGGGACTTGGCCTGCAACCCAGGCATGTGCCCTGACTGGGAATCGAACCGGTGACCCTTTGGTTCGCAGATCATCACTCATTCCTCTGAGCTATGCCAATTGGGGCTGAAAAATTATTTAGAAGGGCAACCAGAAAGGTCAATGTTGATGCTGAGAGGACAAAGTGTTAGTCTGACAGGTGTAGAGGAACTGGGTCAGTTAGGAGGAAGTTATGACACTTGATGAAAACCAAGCCTAGAATTTTATATTTAAGAAGTCTTTAACTGTGGAATCAGTAGGAACTTTGGACAGAGAACAGGGTATTGGGAAATGATTTTAAATATGAATTGTTTCATTAAAGTGTAAGATGTTGAGATTTCTTCTGCCAACAGTTGCCATAACTGAACATCAAATACTAACCTTATTACTCAGTTACAGGGTTTCTATAAGATGGGTGTTCACCAACTCATACTTTTTTATATACAAACAAGTCTTTACCACCAGGGCTGGTCTAAACATGCTCTTACTTTTGGAGTCTCCATTCTACATGATTTAAAACATATTAAAACAAACCCGCATCCGACAGGAAGCATAATTCATTGCTGTAAAAAAAAAAAGTTAAAGATTTTGTAACTGTGTTTTATGATATTTGGCCACAAGTAACTTTTGATTTATGAATTGGTTATAATTTCTCAGCAGTTATAACTTACAGATGGTTTTCAAATGTAATGAAATGTTTATGGATACGAAATTCATTAATTATTGAAGTTGACATAATTTAGGCTTTCTGAGCATTTAATTAAACATTTACTCATTTCTATTTTACAGTTCTTACTTTGTATTTTTGATCCCACAAATTTAACTTCAATCTTTAAATATTTTTTAAATCCCTGAAGAGCCTCAAAGCCTTAATCATATGCTCATAGGATATAATGAATAAACTGTCCCCACCTCTGACCCCCGTGTGCCTTAATCCTGCATCAGGAATATGATCGATCATTTTTAGAACCATAAAAACAATGGGCAATGAGGATCACTGTAGTGCAGAGGAAACCAGCCTGTGTAATGTTGCCATAACCAGTGAATGTGTCGGTTTTGCTTCAAAACATCAAGTAGGAAGTTGCTTCCCATTTCGCTCACTGGCGCACACTTTCTTTGGAAATGATCTCTGCTGCCCAAGTTCTCTTTTCTGTAAGACTTCTGAAGTTCAGACACTAACTGACATGAATTTTTAAAAAGATGTTACTTGAAGTATGAAGCAACACAAGCCATCCCTGAGCCTAATCTCGTCTATGGAATTTATCAGCTCTCACTTATCTGCACTATGGCAAAGTTTACTAAAGATTGAGAGTTCCAAATGAAAGAGAAGAGAATTGTGAAAACATTTACATTTGCTTTTAAATGTTATTCTAGTCTTTATCTCAGATGTCCTGGGGACTTACGATACTTTAAAATAACAGAATGGCCCTGTTAGGATCTCATGGTCTTCCCTAGTATGCTTTTCCTCAAATCACTTTTGCGATATTCTAATATTAGAAAACCAAGCAAAAACAGAAAGCAGAATGAGTGTTCTCTGAAAGGAACAAAGAAGGAAAGAAGAACGTTTGGGGGAACCTACTGCATACTTGACACCTTTCCTACATCCTCTCATTTAACCCTCAAAACAACCCTATGTGCTCAAAATTGGCAGTCGAATATGGAAAGAGCCTGGGGTCAGACAGCTGAGGAAGGTGGCAGACGCAGGTTTTAAACCCAAAGCCGTATCTAAAGCCAAGGCCATGTCCATACACATCATCTCTGGAAATGGATTTTCTTTTTTTGGTTCATACCATCCTAGGACACAGAGGTAATTATGCTGACTTAAAACTTTAGTGTATGGCCTCTAGGAGACTCTTGAAAGATCCCATGTATATAGAGTAAATGATTCGCTAAGTAAAGTTGGTGAACTTGTCACTATAGTTTTGAATAATTGAAATCTGGTTTTATTATTGATATTTAATATTAATTAAAATTCATTTATATTGCTGTGTGTTTTGTTTCTCCCATTTCCAAAGTTTGTTCAACTTTCTAACTAGGTAAATCTGCTTGGGTTTTTTGTGTGAAGAATTTTTGTGCAATTTTATTGACATCCACTAATTTATTTGCACTACTTAAATATATTACTGTAGCACACATGGTCTCTCAAAATAGGAGCAAGAGTTATTTTTACTAAAATAATTCCTCCTTAGAAGCCCCATTTGCAAAAGTCTATTTCAGGCATGCCTTTTGAACTTAATTTTGATCTGTGTTTACTGTGTATCACTAGTCTTCTATTTATAGCCAAGGGATTAACATTCCCATGTTCCCTTTGACCTGTTATTCCCAACATCTAATTCCTTCACTGAAACCTAATTAAATCTAAATTAAAGTATTTAAGAGTCCAAATTACTTAAGAGAAGTGATGTGGTCTGCGTTCCGTAAATATTTAAACATTTTCTTAAAGAATTGAAAGTTGAACTTATTTACCCGCAATGACATTCTGTGTAACATTGAAGATCCTATCAGTCTTGTGTCATGTAAGAGCTGCAAAAAGCAATGGACCCATTGGAGCAACTAAGTAAATCTTCAAATGGTAACTGCCTTTAGTGCCTTTGGGCTACTGTAAGCATGTACCAGAGACAAGGGGGCTTACAAATAACACAAATGTATTTCTCACAGCTCTAGAGACTGGATGTCGAAGATCAAGGTGCCAGCAGATTCAGTGTCTCGTGACGGCTGGCTTTCTAGTTCATAAATGCCCATCCTCTTGTCGGGTCCTCATATGGCGGAAAGGGCAAGGGAGCACCCTGGGGTCTCTTTTATAGGGGCACCGGTCCCATTCACGAAGTGTCTGCCCTCGTTACTTAAGGCCCGCCTCCCAAAGGCCCCACCTCCAAATATCATATTGGAGATTAGGTTTCCACCTATAAATTTGGGAGGGACAGAAACATTGTCGAGAGCAATTACTAAGCATCTTTAAAGTATATATTAAGAGGTTAGGTATCAGGAGAAAGCTATATGGAAGTGTTTTAATGAAGAAGGAACCCAGATAAGACAGACTCTGCTCGATACCTACTCTCTCCTTCCTCCCAGAAGACTCATTTCCCAGTCCGTCTTGGAGCAAGGGTTGGCCATGTGACACTAGGATGATATGTGTAATTGAAGCCAAAGCTTTAGAGGGCTCTGAAAAAGCTTCTGCTCTCACAATTAAAGAAAACAGTTGGCACAGGCCTTCCCTGTTCTTCCTGCCTTGAAGGTGACTATGAAGTGTTAAACTGCAGCATCTGTTTTGGAGCCACTTAGCAACAAGAGTGAGGGGGAAAGGCAAGAGAAGCCCAGCCCGGTCGGCGCAGATATCATGGAATCACAGAACCAATGCCAGCGGCCCTCTGTCGCCTCTAGATTTCTTCATCTGTGAGAGCAAATCCTAAGGCACTCTTAGCTGTTGTGTTACATGCCGCTGAATGTATTCCTAACAGGACGCTTGTGAACTTTCCTTCTAAGACTTTGCCATTCAGAGTGTGGTCCGTGGACCGGCAGACTCGGTGTCACCTGGGAGCACACTAGAAGTGGAATCTCACTTCCACGTCAGACTCTCTGAATCATAATCTGCATTTTAACAAGATCCTCAAGTGATTTGCATGTACATTATAGTTTGAAAATCACCGTTCAAAGACATTATGGAAACAGAGAAAAATATATATTCTGTATACAATATAGAAAAACAATAATTTTCTAAACAAGGAATTATAAAGGAAAAAGAGGGAGGGGGGGTTTAGCGTCAAACATTTGTCTGTATATCACCTGCTATGAGCCAGGTATTTTATATTTACATTAACTGTAGTTTATCTTCATTACAGTATTTAAGCCTCAGATATGGTAAGCATCTGTTCATTGATCCACATGATGAGGAAATGAAGCTTTAAAAAGTGAAATGATCTCCAGAGACATACAGATAGAGCTGTTTATTGAACCTAGGTCTTCTTGAGTTCAAAGTCCTTCTTTTTCTGCTATACTACACTGACTTCCTGGCTACACTTTGAAAGGACGTAGAAAATGAATAAAACTTTTGAAGAAAGAAAAGATGTGATTTAATAGTGAGGGGCCAATAGAATGAACTCCTGCAGTCTGCATCTCTGGGCAGACTTTAGGAGGCTAGGGAGATCAACGGTTCCTGGTGGAAAAGAGAAGAAGATGGGGAAATATGGGAGAGAAGGGAGTTTACGTTGTGAATGGCGAATTACAGGCACACACTTAATTCCGATGAAAAACCAAAGCTTTTAAGGACAAAGAAGCAACCGATGTTATAAAATTAACTTGCTTTAGAAATCCTCAGCCAGAATTTGAAACTCAAGCAGCTGTTTTCTGGCATGATGTCCAGGAGATCGTTTCTTATCTGAAACACTCATTTTTGTTCATATTCATAGGCAGTTCTGCTGACTACGCTGTTGGCTTAGCATTGCACATCTGGTCGGGGGCCTCGTTTGGGCAAATCCGAACTGCCAGAAATGGTGTTGATTCACATAACCTGTGAAAACACAGACTGAAATCAACAAGCACTAGGGCATATTTGTTTTTCCTCAGGAACGATAATGTTCAGTGGAAATGACCGTGAGGGAACATGGACGGACACTGAGACTGTATGGATCAACGGGAGGCCCTTTTTCCAAAAAGCTTTGGCTCCTTCAGAAACATCATCATTAACGACGACAAAAACCAAACCCCCCCAAAAAACTAAACAAACTGATCCAACTTCCTGTTAACATACACTGGGAAGGTGATAACATGCCTTGAATGTCTCACTTTATTACTTGGATCAAAATCTCTATCATTAGAGATCCTCTTAATTAACTTAGAAGACAAAGTTGAAGAATTGTCCTCAGAAAAGCACCACTCAGTAAATGTTTCATTCAACTCAAAATACAAAAGGAGGCCAGGAGACCCCTCTTTTCCATTGGCATCTGAGTATTTTTTAAGCCAAGATAAATGGAACTTCCTAACACATTGTTTTGATAGTGATATTTCCTTGCTTTAAAAAAAAGTATGATCTAAATGTGTCCCCAGCCCTCTGTCATCATCTTTCTCATCATTCCATTTTATTATTTTCACCACGATTGTCATTATCTAAAATGATCTTAATTTCTTTTCTGGTTTATCTTCTGTCTTCCCCTTCCTGTGACAAAGACTCCAGGGTAGCAGAGACTCTGAGCATCTTAGTCATCGCTGCATGATTAGCTCCTGGGGCCGTGCCCGGTGCTCTCTAAACACTTGGTGAATCAATGAATTGTGTCTAGTATAGACAAGATAAACTTCAGGCTCATCCCTATTTTCACATTCAAGACCTTTCATGGGCTGACTCCAACCTCAGTTTCCCAGGTTTACTATTTCCCTTCTTTCACGTTTGACTGCAGCCACATTGCCCAGTCACTGGTCCCCGAACAGGAGGACTTTCTCTCCCTGAAGGCTTCTTCCTGAATATCTGCCTGCCTGCCGACCTTTTTCGTCCTGCGCCGGAGAGCGCTCCTCAGAGGCAGATTAGAGTTGGTTGAGGCCCCCCGCACAGAAGAAAATATTGGGCCCCTTAAAAAGAGAGAGAGAGAGAGACAGGGAAAATAAAAATACATGGTAACCACATTTTTAAATAAATAAAAAATATTATGTGCTATTAATGTTTTACTTCCAATAAAATTTGAATATAATAATATGAAACCAAACTTGGTGTCATTAGAAAAAAGTGTGAGGTTGGGTTTTTGCAGGGCCCTTCAGAAGGCGGGGCCCAGGGTGCGCGCCCGGTCTGCCTGCCGTTAAATCCGCCTCAGGCGCTCCCCCAGACAAGTCATACATTTCCCCACGTCCAACCACCCAGCCTCTTCCCCCTGCTATTCCCTATCTCAACAGCTCCTCCCCACTCCATCTACCTAGAACACTTCCTCTCATCCCTAAGATCCAACTCAAATGATATCTTCTCTCTCATGCCTTTTTTGGTGGAAGTATATAACCATCACGTCAGCGACCCTTTTAGGATTTGACTGTCACAGGGTTTATTATGCACCTCCTTCCAAAGGCCTGATGTTTATGAGCAAAGTTGAGTTATTCCCTGGGGATAATGAGTTTTTATTTTGTGTCTGGTTGTGCTACATGATAGGAAAGGGTGGTTGAGTACCCAGTGATGCAGACTGAAATCATATGGCCGCCCATCCTTTATGAACCTGAGGGGGTGTTTGATAAGACTGAAAGGGAAATGAAGAATGTCACCAAAAACTGGCTCAGACAGCATGATGGTAGACTGCTCAAAGCTTTTCAATGGTGAAAAAGAATGGAGTTCCATATATGTGCCATTATTCCAACTCAGCCTAAAGAAACCACGTATAAATAAAATAACTGACTATAAATAACAATACCTACCACTTCATCTGTTTTCTGGTTAATTTCCTGGTAGTATTTTTTTTAAGATTTTATTTAATCTAGTCTTAAAGAGAGGGGAAGGGAGGGAGAAAGAGAGGGAGGGAAATATCAATGTGAGAGACAAACATCAATCGGATGCCTCTCGTATGTGCCCCAACTGGGGCTCGAATTTTCAACCCAGGCATGTGCCCTGACCGGGAATTGAACCAATGACCTTTCACTTTGTGGGACGGCATCCAACCAACTGAGCTATACCCGCAGGGTTGGTTCCCTTTTCAAGAGAGCCACCTGTCTGCACACTTGGCCCAGGCCTGAGGAAGCTGAGATGAGTATTGATAGGAACTAAAGGACCAGTGGTCTCAGCGCTGCCCTCATGCCAGCAGATTGGTGATAACATGCTTGCACTACCCCAGTACCTGGAGCCCTGCGCGAACCTTCAATTGTACATAATGTGACTCCCGCTTCAAATCCAATTTCAAAATTGTGCACAAAAAGTCTTACATGGCCAAGACTACCCAGAACCAAAGAGGGAAGGAAGTGCTAGGAAACCTGGTCCTAGCTGAGCTAAACCGACACGGTACAAAGAAAACACAGCAGCATATGACAGAGTGGAGAAGGGAAGGTTACTCCAAGTTCATGTGGCGTTGACTAGAAGAATGGGGCTGATCTAGAAAATGAAGGTTTGGAGGAAGACGATGGCAAGTTTAGTATTGCCAACTTTAGCTGTTGGCACGTGTGTTGAAACAGCTGGCAGGCAACTGATGAATTAGAGAGGGAAGAAAGATGCAGGGCTTATTAACCAAGAAGTGAGCAGTGAAATCACACAGACTCCTTGAGCCCCTGTGCTCTCGAAGACAATGATGCCAGTAGAAAGAGTATGGAAACAAGACAAATACTGGATTTTGTCCCTTTTAAAATCAAACTTTATTCTTTCTTTTAGTGACCATTTGTTAAACACCTGCATGGGCTCCTCACAGTGGGCCTAAGAGAAAATCTAGGGTCTTGCAAACAAAATCATTTTTAAATGTCTCAGGCCAGGTGGTTAAAGGGTTTGTCCACGTTTTGGAAGCAACTTTGAATATTACGCTTGGAAAACAAAGGCGAGGGCCCTTTGGAAGCTCATACATGCGAGCTGCACAGACTTCCACATTTATCCTTTACTTTGTAACAAGAGGTTATATAGTTTGCGGGATGCGTGTATTGTTTAGATACCGTGAATTGAGAGAACACAAGAAAATCACAAGAGAAAAGGGCCTCCCAGGAAATTTCTGCCCTGTCTCTCTCATCCTGAAGGGTTAAAGGAGCTTCGACATTCAGGCTACCAGCTCGGCCTCACCCACCTGCCTCGGCTGGAACTAACATAGTCAGGTCTCATGTGGTTCACAATGGCTCTCGCTGCCTCTTCACACAGAGGTCACCAGTCCCTCATTACATCCCAATCATAGTTCCCCTTTGGGAGCTCTGATAATCCTTTCAGCCCCTCTTCCTGGGCACTGAAACTCAAGAGGGCTCTTTCTCCACTCCTGCCCGCAAGTTTGAACTCCTGCCTATGAAATGGGCCCCACAGTTCTTGTTCCCAATTGGATCTTGTAATTTGGACACCCTTCTAGCCAGGGCTAAAAACAAGAAATCCTCTGGAATTCGTATCTTGAAATCTGTGACCCTCAGGCTACCTGCATTAGAACCAAGTGTAGTCCTGGTTTAAAAAAACAAGTGCAGGATCTTTAAATTACTGAGGCAGACTGGCTAACCCTGCAGCTTGGAGGTAAAAATACTTCTAGCAAGTATTCTAGATGATTCTTTGTACATCACAGTATATGACCAGTGCCTTAGTTCAAGCATAGATTACTCACTCCTGTCCTGCTCCCACCTCTCCAAAAACTAAGATTTGGGCCTCAGCCTGCTTTCCCACAGAAGGTATTCTGTGTTTAGCATGATTTAGCTGGTATCTAAATTCAGGCTGTTCACAAAGTGTTATTTTGGAACTGTGCAGGTAAGGTATCTCTAGAAGTGAATGGCAATGAACCTTTGAAGCATTATTGGATTCGCCATCTGGCGGTCATGACAGGGAATGGCCTGTTTTTCTGAGGAAATGATAGGTGACTTTGTAAAACTGGAGGAGTTTTAAATAATTCCTTGGAATCTTAAGGAATTGGCAATCACAGTCTTTTCTTTCTGGTGTGCTCTGAGTTTTTTCTATATCAAGAGAATTCTGACACACAGCTGTGGAGAGTACTTACACTTTTAAACAGGAGTGATTTTAATTAGATGATGTAGCCCAGCAAACTTTTTCTGGAAAGGGCCAGATAATAAATATTTTAGGTTTTGTAGGCCATATGGTCTCTGTTACAATTACTCAACCCTGCCATTGTAGGATGAGAGCAGCCACAGACAGTATGTACACAAATAGGCGTGGTGTGTTCCAATAAATCTTTGTTTACGTGTGCTGAAATTTGAATTTCACGTCATTTTCACATGTCACAAAACATTATTCACTTTTTTAACCATGTAAAAATTCCACAGCCATTCGTAGCTCATGGCCCTTGCAAAAACAGGCGGCAGTCAGGGCTCGGCCTGTGGACCACAGTTGCTAACTCCCGATCTAGCCTACAAATTGCCCGCGTTTGTTGCCTTCCTTCAGGATGATTGTGCATATTTGCACTGGTGTGTCTTTTGTTTGTGTCTCCACATATTAAAGAAATGTGGGACAGCGGGACTAGTGGCCACCTGATTCAGAAACTTCGAGCCCTGCAGAGCTCTGGCAAAGACAACCATGGAAAGCAAATAATAGGCCGAATAAAGGACCCGCTATAGATAATTTCTTCTAAAGATGAGCTCACAGAAAAAATGTACAAACATGTGAGAAAATCAAATGCCATGAGAAATATCAAGGTTAGATAGATAATAGATGAATCTTATTTGATCATTAAAATAAAGCACTCAGTAAATGAGTTGAACAGTAGGGTAGACACAGCTGAATAGAGAATTGTGAATTAGAAGAGAGATCTGAAGAGAAGATCTGAAGAGATCAAATCAGTGCAGAAGGGCAGAGGCATGAAAATTGCTGAATGGAAGCTAAAAAACAAGACATAAAATGGTGAGCCCCAACATACAATTAACAGGAGTTACACTTAGAAGGATGGAGAGAAGGGGAGAGAGGAAATAATTAAAGGGACAATGGCTGAGGTATTTCCAGAAAATATTCTTGCAGACATGGGTAAAATTAATCTAAGTATAGCAGGGGACTTGAAAACATGGACTTCGGAACCAGATAAGTTTTGGTTTGATTATGGTTCCATCATCTGCAATCTGAAATCTGTAGCAAAGAGCTTGTCTTGACTTTCCTCATCTATCAATCGACCTTCCACAGAAAAATTGTGGCAACTATTTCAATTACTATTACTGTAACTGAGAAGCATGTAAAAACTCTCAGAGTGTGGAACTGATTTTGGAACCAAGATGGCGCCTTGGATTTCCTCACTTCAATTCTTGAAGTGTTGATAGTCTCTTCCACAATGTTCCTGTGCAAGTTAATTTTAGTTGTTTTAATTTGTCTCTGTCTTTTGGGAGGGATATGTTTTGTTTTGTTTTTACCTTCCCTGTCATCACACACTGAGTCTCCATCATGGCCAGTTTTCCTGGTGAGAACTATCACTGTATTATTGAGGTATTCCACTTGGAACCTCCAATACCACTTGGATATGTGGTGTTTCATATGTACATGGAGTTCTTTTTATTTGTTATCCTCTTGTCTTGAAGTAAGAGCCTCATGGGACCTTTAAGAAATGAGAAGTCCATGTCAGTTAGCCATCCCTGGGACATCAATTAAAAATAAGAATAAATAGATTTCTTTGAACACCGAGTGATTTCTCACTCTTAAGTGACTTTCTTATTTCATTTATTTTGTTTTAATGGAGCTTGAGGTAATACTGGGTTGGCCAAAAAGTTCACTTGGTTTTTTCCATAAGATGGCTCTAGTAGTGCTTGGTTGTCTTTACTTCATTCTAAGCAATTTCCTTAGATTGTATTGTGACAGCTGTCATATCAGCATGCATTTTTAAAAAAAGTTATCAAGGGTGAATTTTTGTGTAGCGATTTTAATATTGAAGATGGAAGAAGATAAGCAACATTTTTGGCATATTATGCTTTATTATTTCAAGAAAGGTAAAAACACAACTGACACGCACAAACAATTTGTACAGGGTATGGAGAAGGTGCTGTGACTGACTGAATGTGTCAAGTGGTTTGTGAAACCTCGTGCTGGAGATTTCTCACTGGATGGTGCTCTATGGTCAGGTAGACCAGTTGAAGTTCATAGCGATCAAATCAAGGCACTTACTGAGAACGATCAGCATTATACCACACAGGAGATAGCCAACATACCCAAAACATCAAAATCAATAAAGTTATTGGTGAAAATGAAAAATCTCTCTTTTATTTTATGGAAAAAAATGAAATGGACTTTTCGGCCAGCCCAATGCTACTACTCTATCTTGTTCTCATGAATTTCAACAAGAAAGGATGCTTGACTCACAGGGAAGAACTGGTTGCCCCTGCTGTACCATTGTCTCTTGACTGGCACCTCTCCTTTGATTGGCCATGTCCACTCCCACCTCGCCCCCAAAGTCTTCTATAAATGAGGGTTATTCTTTTGGAAAAAAAAAACAAACCCTAACATTTCATAGAACGATAATTAAAAGAAAGCCACAATACCTCAATTTTAGCTGGTAATGGGGATGTCAGTTTGGGTAAAAATAAAACCAATTTTTTTAAAAAACCCTATTCATTATTAAGAAACAAACTAGCAATTAGTGGCTCAGGTAGCCTTGGGCCACAGTTCTCCTTGGCTTCACTTCTTGTGTACTTCCCTTCATACAGAGTTAAAGCTGGAGAAGACCTGAAAATCGTACCCTCTTTGGTCCTTGCTTTGCCAATCAACCAGCGAGGCCAGAGAGAAAAGCAGAGTAGCATCTCTCACCTCCTCTGCCCCCGCCTTCTTCTCTGAAGGCAGCATTTTTAGATATCTCATTACTCAAGGGTATGATTTAGGACGACAAAATGTTGATTTAGTTTCACCTCCCCCCTTGACAGCTGTGGACTTCGGGGTCCCCTGGAATAATTATAGGAGCAAGTGCATTAGCTTTCTACGGCTCCTTTAATAAATTTCCACAAGTTCGGTGGCTTACAACAATCATTTGTTTCTATGATCTGACAGTTGTTGAGGTCAGAAGGCCAAGATAGATCAGCAGGACTGCCTTCCTTCTGGAGGTTCTAGTGAACAATTTGTTTCTTTGACTCTTCTGCGTTCTAGAGGCCTCCTCAGTTCCTTGATTCATGGCCCTGCCTTACTCTGATTGATTTCCCTCTTCCCATTTCCTTCTCTGCTTCTGATCCACCTGACTCCATCTTAGAAAGAGCCTGGTGATACCATTGGGCCCATGTAGATAATCCAAGATAATCTCTCCATCTCAAGAGCCTTAACTTAATTACAGCTGCCAAGTGTGACTTGCCATGCAAGGTACCATATTCACATGTTTCAGGAATAAGGATGCAGACATCTTTGGGGGTCATTATTCTGCCTGGCACAGAAGTATTGGCTGCGCTTGACACCAGTGACATGTCTTCCATGTCACTGTCTCAGTGTATAAGTAAAACATTTTATTGTCATTTAATTTTTCAAGTAGATGTATTCTCACCACCATTATTAATGTAGTTTCCTTGAGAATAGAGATTCTGCCTTAGGCGTGTTGTGTCTCTTCCAAGGTCAGAGCTTCACACATGGTAGCTGCTTAGCAATACTGATGTACCCAGTTGGATTTTGTCTAAGAATACACCACAGTAGAGGATAATCTAGGTGTAGGCCCCTGATATTTTCCTCCGTAGAACATATGTAACATGAGCTACTCATGACATCCTTAAGCGTTCTGAAGTGGGGTGGGGGAGATGGAACCCTTAGCGGTGACTGAAAATGGCCCCAAAGTTCTACACATGCGAAATGGATTTCTGAACAGACCACCAGTATTTGGAGAGCCAGTGAGGAACTGTCTTTATACTTAGGACACTCCAAGTATAGCTCACTTCCAGTGTTTGGATAAAGCTACATGCAGCACTTGCAAGACTGACTAGCACCTAGATAGATTCTTGGCTGTTCAGTGTTAGGGACTGGTAGAAACTCACATTGACCATCTACCTCCTTTGAGAACCATTTTTGGTAGATTAAATATATATATATTTATAAATATATATATAAATATATATATAATTAATCTACCAAAAATGGTAGATATATACATAAATATATATAAATATATATATAAATATATATATATATAATATCTTCTCCCTTGTGTACAAAGATGTTTTTACTGACTCCTGCCACCAAGGAGTCAGTTGAGTATAAGTAGTGGCATTGATTCAGCATGTCTTCTTGTTCTTTCTCATTTGTAAACAGAGATATAGATTTTTCAATGATGAGCTGGGATCCACAGGTAAGGAATAAAGGGAAATAAGTGTACCTGGTCCTACCTGATATCAAATATGAACCTTTAAATTCACTAACCCCACCTGTCCTTGCCCTGGCTGGTGTGGCTCAGTTGGTTGGAGCATCATCCCGTAAACCGAAAGGTTGTGGGTTTGGTCCCCGTTTGGCAGTGTGGCAGAGGCAATCAATCGATGCGTTCTCAACGAGAGCCACCTCGATAGCCAAGGATCTGTCACAGGTATATTTTGCTTTTCACTGAATTAAAGTAGAGGGCATTTTGAATAATTTGGGGTCCTACTTTCTTACAAAGAAGTTTGAATTTTGAGGAAGATGTAAATTAAGGCAGCCTTTCATGCTCTCCATTCTCAAGACAGATTTGTTTTCCCCCATTTCTTTGCCACTCCTCAGCTGCATTCCATGCCAGCTCATCTTCCACGGTAACTAAGAGTTAGCTGAGTGAGGCTCTTTAAGGAACGGCCCTAAGCAGAATGTTCGTGCCACAGTAGGAAGCAAAATTTCTGAAGGAGGTGGTTATTACTGTAAAATAGCAAAAGGTAAGGTGGACAACAGGTCCAAGGTCCTCTCCGGAATACTTGAAAGTACCATGAACACCATGTAGTAGCTGCCTCTTCCACGGGTCCTAGAATGCACTTGTTGAAAGCCGAATTGCTTCTATTTTTAATGTGCATTGAGGGGAAAAAAATCCAGTTAGAAGAATTATTTTCTTTTCTGACATATTTCAGAAAGTAAAGGAAAATCAGCCACTTCGCACATTTTAAAAGTTTTGGAATTCTTTCTTTATTCCAACTACCTTCCTCTTTTTCTCATTGGACCTGCTTTCTTCTCTAAAAGAGCATGATGCCTTTAAGGCTGCCGAGCCGCCACATACAGAACAGACTCTAATGTCTGGGTGCCAGACTGGAACAGATGTTCTTATGGACTCCAGACCAAATCATCGGAAGGGAGTTGAGCAGAAGACCTAGAAGGAAAGAGGGCTAAGGGGGGACATGAAAGCTCGCAGCACAGATTAAATGTCCTTGTCCTCAGTTCTCACTTGTTCTCTTTCTTTTCAAGTTTCTGTTGTTCTTCTGCCTCTCCTCCTTGTTCCTGTTTCTAGTTTTAGGTCACCATATTATAGTTTAGTAAAAATGAACACTTCATTCCACGAGTGATAGGTTTTTTTTTCAGACAAGAGCTTTATATAGAACATTCTCTTTTTAAAATTCACTTATTTATTTATTCTTACAGCGAGAAGAAGGGAGGGAGAAAGAGAGGGAGAGAAACATTGATGTGAGAGAGAAACATCGATCAGTGGCCTCTCATATGTGCCTAGATTGGGTACCGAACCCACAACCCAGGAATGTACCCTGATCAGGAATCAAACTGGAGACCTTTCACTTTGTGGGATGATGCCCAACCAAGCCACAATGTTCAGGGCTATAGAACATCCTTACCTTATAAACTTGTCCTTCCTGTGCACACTTCAGGGTACAGTGGCATAGAACAGGGTTTCTCAGCCTTGGCACTGTTGACACTTGGTGTTGCAAAACTCCGTTGGGGGGCTGTCCTGGGCACTGTAGGAGGTTTAGCATCATCCCCAGCCCCTTGTCACTAGATGCCGGTTGTACCTCCTCCAAGAAGAGACAATCAAAAGTGTCTCGAGACATTGCCAAATATCTCCTAGGGAGGACGGAGCAAAATTGTCCCCAGTTGAGAAACAAGTGATTTAAAGAGATACGTATTTCTCATTGCGCCAGGGTAACAATAAATATAATTAATTTTAAAAAAACTTCTACTGCAAGTCTTGTGCTGGAACTGAGTATTTTTATTCTGAAATCACAACCCGGTTTACACCATTTCGATTGTCCTTAACAGCCTTTCTAGTCTAACTAACATGTAGCCCTTATAACGTTAAAAGATTGTCATACAAAATTCAGGTCACCATCAAGCTCGATGTTCACGTAATAATGGAGCTACAGGGGCGATTTTCAAAGTGCATCATCTCATGGCACACATAAACTATTACTAAAATTCTGTGGCACACACACACAATATTTTTTTTTTTGCTGATCTGACCCCCCAAAAAGTATAATTTTGATTCATTCACACCGGTGTTGGCTGTTGTCATTTTTCAATTTGACATTGTAAGGCAAAAGAGGTTAGTGCCCCTGACTAAAGAGTCAGGTATTGCGTGATTTAACGTGTGTCGCAGCCCCTCGGTGTGCCATGGTACACCAGTTGAAACTTGCTGGGCTACGGACCTAATGACATTTCTCCTGTATGCTCATGCCTGCACACCAACCTGTGTCGTCGTCACAATGGCCACATCTGGACTTCCTCCCTGCTCTTTGAATGTAACCCCATCTTCTATCTTTTTTCCATCCTGTCTCATTCTAAACTTTTTGTTTTGTTCTCTAGCCAGTTTCTCCTTTTTCCCAGGGTTCCTTCAAGAATCCCTGCTGTCTTGGGTTTAAGCAGGCCATTAGATGGAACAGTATCAAAGGCTTTCTGAAAATTGAGATTACCCACGTTGCATGCATTACCGTTTCCAATGTGTCTGTAAGCTGCTCCAAAGTATACAAAAGAGCCAGTGAAGTTAGATAGATAACATCTTTCTACATAAAACCCCCTCGCTCTGTCTTCTTGAGGCCAAAACACCCATCTGAAAGGGAGAAAGATGCTTGTCAAATATGTTTTGAATGCAATCCAAATATTTGGATGCTTGGCATCATGTCGACAGGCATCTGGAAGGCTGATAAGTTTTTCTTCTAGACACTCTGGTGGTGTGTAGTTGGAGCTTCCAAGTGGTCTTAGAATACCAGCAAATGTGGCTGCTTCAGCGTAAACTAACATTTATTGAGCCCTTACCAAATGTCGCACATACAACATGTACCTGACCCTCGTGAGCATCCAATATGGTATGTGCCTTTGTTCCTATTTTACAAATAAGAGGAGTGGGCCTCAAAGATTGAGATCACAGAACAAGTGGCAGACTCAAATTTGAACCCAGATGGTCTGGCCCCCACTTCCATCCCTCTCCTCTACAGCACAGGAGAACGGTGCAGTGTCCTGTGCCCAAGACACATGTTTTAATTTTCATTAAGTAATTCTCCATTGGTACTACTCAAAATGTGATCCCTGAACCAATGTTGTCAGCAACATTTACAAACTTGTTAGAAATGCAGAATCAGGGCATGCGCTGCCAACCGACAGAGTCAGAATCCACATTTCAACGAGATCCCCAGTGGATTCCTATGCACGTTAAATTTTGAGAAGTACTGCTGCTCGGTTCTATGAATGTGCAATGCGAATCTCCTAGTTGGTCACTATGCTGTGTCCCTTTGGGACACCAGGTTGACCAGCTACTTGGCCTCTTCCCGTTGCCCCCGCCTACTACCTTTCTCCACTGGGGTCCCCTTACGTCCTCCTGCGTATGGAATTCTGCCTCCCATTCTAGGCTAGAAAAGACAAAGAGATTTCACGTCCTTTGCTAACACCAATGAATCTGCTGTGTTGATAAGGACTCTATCTGTCTTGGCCTGGTAAGAGTCTGAGGTTTAGCGTGCCAAACTCTGGGGGCAAGAGAAGGATCTGACTGGGCATTTGGGAGTAATGGAGATACCGAAAACAGCAGAATCCTTACTGGGCGATGGGGTACTACATAGAGCAATGGGCCTTAATCTTCCTTTGATAATTTAATGGACCCTGTGGATCTTTGCTTCAGAAAAAGGAAAATTCCTGTGCAACTTCACATGCCGTTTCAGGGGTTAAAGTACCCTCTAGGCTTTGCGGCATGGTTTAGATTTCATCAATAAACTATACATATGAAATTGAAAATAAAAATAAAACACGTTCCTGATGTTTGGGAGTCTGAAAAGGAAAGCGAGGCGGACATGAACATTTGCAGAAGCTGGACTGCTGGAGTCAGTCTACCCACTAGCTCCATCAGTAAGAGGCTCAGTTGTGGTGACGGTACCAGTAGCAGCTTCCTGATTTTGTAATCACAGCAATTCCGGTGTGACTTTTAAACCATTAGCCCCCCTAGCCCAGACCAGTGTGGCTCGGTCGGTTGGATGTTGTCCCACGAAGCAAAAGGCTGCTGGTCCAATTCCTGGTCAGAGCACATGCCTGGATTGCAGGTTCAGCCCCCCAGTCCAGGAGCACACGAGAGGCAACTTATTAATGTTT
Organism: Mormoops blainvillei; assembly: GCA_004026545.1. Lineage (NCBI taxonomy): Eukaryota > Metazoa > Chordata > Mammalia > Chiroptera > Mormoopidae > Mormoops > Mormoops blainvillei. Next base: position 63,873 of record PVJD01007959.1, read on the forward strand.
CTCTCTGGCACATCGATGTTTCTCTCCCTCTCAGTCTCCCTCCCTTCCCCTCTCTCTAAAAATAAATAAATAAATAAAATCTTAAAATATTAGCCCCCTTAATTTAGCTCCTGATTTACTTCCAAAGAGTTTTCAAGCATCTACTTTGCTATAGTAAACCCCTTTCTACTTGAAATACCCGGAGTGTTTTTTGTTTGTTTTCTGCATGTAACTGTGACTAAAACAGTATTTTGCACCAAGACGGAAAACTGGGATTAAATATCTAACCTGTTTAGTTTTCATGGCAGTGACAGTTTCATCACCATAGTGGCTTATAACATCCTACCATATGAAATAACCCTAACTAGCTGAAATACTATTCAAAGGCAAAAGGAACATGAAATGCTAAATGAAAAAAGAACTTTGTAAACACCAAGTACAGCATCATGATTTGTTGTCAAACTGAGGAATATAATAGCTATATAATTTTTCTTTGCCATTTTATGTATGTACATTTATATATTGACCAAACCCCTTTTTCCCTCCACCTTTCTATTATTTTATTCCATTGTGTGTAAATAGTGGTTATTTTTTATCATTTAGTTCTTGGGTTATAGTGTATAAAAATTCAATTGTGACTAATTACAAAGAGTATAAAAGTGATTCAGAGATGGATTCTGCCACTGATGGGATTAGTTTTCTCTTTTATGGGGGAAGGGTGAACATATTTTCACTTGCATAAGATATAATTACATTACACAAGGCATGACCATGGCATTACAGTTTAAGGACTGGTGGAAGGTTGGGCATTGATTCTGAATAAGCCCAAGGGGTGTTGGTTAATCAGCCCTTGGTATCCATTTCTACTCCCTTTTCTATTTTATTTAGGCTCTGCCATTAGTTACTCTTAGAAGACAAGAAAGTGAGAACAAGCTGGAAGTGCCCAACCTGAAAATGAGACAAGGGTCACCCATCTCTCTGGGAGTGAGCGGGCTGCAAACAGACAGGTATGAGCATGTGTGGTTGCTGGCCTCCATCTTCCGGGGTCTACTCTCCAGCTTCATGGGTATGAGACAACAGTGCTACTTCGTGGCTACAGTGACAGCAGCTTCTGGAATTCCAGATCATGGCTAACGCTGTGTAACTTTGACATCAAGAGTCCAGTGGCAACCCCATGACTTTCACTCCTTGGTCCCTATCAATCACCCCATTGTCATCTAAATCCCTTTATTAAACCTCTTTATGCCAGAAATAGAGTGAATTTCTACTGTCTGCATTAAATTCCGACTGATATAAGAGGGCTGGTTAAACAAATTATTGTACATCCATATGTAGGGATAATCTATATCCACCTAAAAAATGATGCAGCTCTCTCCTGGCTAGTGTGGCTCAGTGGATTGAGTGCCAGCCTGCAAACCAAAGGGTTGTGGTTCAATTCCCCAGTCAGGGCACATGCCTGGGTTGCCGGCTGGGTCCCTAGTGGGGGGTGCTCAAGAGGCAACCACACATCGATGTTTTTCTCTCTCCCTCCCTTCCCTTCCCTCTAAAAATAAATGTAAAAAATCTAAAAAAAAAAACACCCCAAAAATGATGCAGCTCTCTATGTTCATATATGGGACAAGATACATGATATATTAATAAACAATTACCTTAGTCCATTAAGACTGCTATAACAAAATACCATAAACTGAGTAGCTTAAAAACAACAGAAGTTTCTTTCTCACTCTTCTGGAAACTGGTAGTCTGAGATAAGGACAGCAGTATGGTCAGGGGAGGGCCCTCTTTTGAGCCAGACTTCTCCCTGGATCTTCACATGGTGGAAAGGGAATGGGATCTCTGTGGGGTCTCTTTCCTAAAGGCACTAATCCCATTCATGAGGGGTCTGCCCTTGTGATCTAATCAACTCACAAAGGCCCCACCTCCTACTATCATCACCTTATGCATTAGGTTTTCAATATATAAATTGTGGAGGAATGCAAACATTCAATCTCCAGCCACAATAAAACACGACACACAATAAGAATGGTTGTAGTATCATATAGTGCCTTGTGTATACCTGTATATGTATAGAATGACTCTATGAAGACACATAAAAACTTCATAACAGGGGTTCCCCTAAGAAGAGATATTGTGTGGTTGGGGTATAAAGCAAAGTACACTCTTCACTCATCACTCTTTGTGCCTTTGGAATTTTTTTACCAACTGAATATAATACTTAGAACAAAAGAAAAATTTACGGAAGAAATTGAAAATAATTTTTGGTGTAGGGTAAGAAGAAAAGAAGGCATAGAAGGAAACCCCAAGGAATAGCAACAGATGAAGGAAGGGGGGCAGACAAAGGAAGTGGAAAAGAATACTAGAGAGCTTGGATGAAGAATGGAAAAGAATGGTGAAGCAGAAGCAAAGGGAGTGTTTTAGGAACACAAGAGTCATCAGTGGAATCAAATGCTGTGTGAGGGCCAATAAGAGCAAGACTAAAAATTGAATCGTCACCTGGTATAGCAACAAGGCCATCAGAGGCCTTGGTGAAAAAAATTTTAATGGAAGACACAACGCATTCCTCTGAAGAATATGAAGAGGTTATTAGATTGAAAGAAGACAGAAGTATACTTTTTTCTAAGGTTGTGTTGCTTGCTTAATTGTTCAAAGTCAATTCAGATGGACTCTAAAGATTCAAATCATTTTGGAGACTCCCTACATACCGCTAAGACATACATACCAATAAACTGCTGTGATTAAAATGCCCATATATTGCTTTTGCTAAATGAAATTGTCACGTGGGCAGGGCAGTCATTTACTGAAATTCGTAACATACCTGCTAACGTAACGTCCTAGGAAAGAGCTTGGTTCCCAGTAGGATCTGGTTTTTTATTTCCCAATTATAATCCTAGTCCTCTACTACCATGTTTATAAAGTCTTTAAGAAGTTGATGATTGCTAGGAATGAAGGTAACAGGGCTGCCTTCAATTTGTATATGGAAAACGAGATTCAAAGGATTAAAGCATTCTCATGGCTAAAGGAATGGTAATTAGGAGGAAAGAGTGATGTCAAGGGTTTTAAATTTATTTTGTTTTGATTTCTTCCACTAAATTTATGTTAAAAGCCAACACCTTCATTTGCCTTCCAGAATAATTAGATAACCCAGCCACAGTTTTTGCCCCTGGGAACTTAAAATCTAGTATAAACACTGATATGGATATTCAGTGATACCAACAGCATAAAGCTTAAATTGTATACGTTGAAAAAATATGCATTTACATTATATACATATATATATAATCGCATAAGCTTTATCATCCTCACTTACGAAAGAAGTTAAAAATGAGAGCGCTCTACAGTTTGCTGTTTTCATGCTCCTTTTGGAAGGTCTATTGGTTTCAAGTCTGTAAGAGACCAATCTGCAAAATAACCAGTTTTCATTTTTAAATCACTTGGGAAATGTTAGTAAGCTAATAAAAGTGAATTAATATTTAGGTCTAACTGAAATGACATAGTTTAAACGATGAGTAAAAAAGGCATGACTTGTCCCAAGTGCTATTTGACAACATCGGTTTATTATAATCCTAAAAACTGTTTTTTAAACATTGTTGGATGAAAATGTTAAACGATTTCCAAAAAAGGGAAGTTTGATAGCACACATCTATTTGGTCAGAGACACTGTCTTTATAGGGAATCTAGGAGCTTTCTGTTTATAAAATGAATCCAGTATTATTTGTATTTTTTTCCTTTGGAATATAAACAAGGAAAAAATGGTAGAAAAGATTCAATACAGTAAACTATGAAGATATCACATTTAATCTATCAATGTTAGTGAGAAGACCCAAAGATGTTTATAAGATAGGTGACTCAGATCAGCCACAGTCCAGTATAAGGATTTAGGAGACACAATGAGCTGCTGTGACATCCTTAACAACATTTTTCCATTGTCGACTGCGGTCAAAGAGGCCACATTGTGCTTAAGGCAACTCCTGAAAGTGCCTCTGATGTCTAGACCTCAGGCAAAGCAGGCTTTGTTCACCTCTTTTGAATCTTCGAACGTTTCCTCTTTCCTTCCTTTCAACATAATAAACTCTGCCTCGGGGTGGGAAGATGTCACCCCGGCCACAGTTTAGCTGCTTCCTTTCCATTGAAAAGGTTTTTCCCCCGTGTCCAAGTATCAAGAGCAGGGAATGAGTCCGTTCGGCCCTGCGCTGCACTGAGATGACTGCCTTTCTACCCTATCATCTTGGTGGGGAGATAAGATACTCAATGGGGTCAGGTCTGGGCCATGTGCCCAACCTATAGCCAGAAGGAGAGATCTGCCACCCAAATCAGGAACTGAGCAAATCCTGCGACTCAGTACAATCACTACCATACAACCCACACAACAGTGATACCGAGGATCCAACGTGACAGTGCCTCACAATCATCATTGTAACCGATCACTCTCATTGGGGAATATGCTGTACACAGAGTAAGACTGAGGGGTTGAATCCTGTGAGTCACTGTACATTCATAGAAGTTTGCATGTTTTTAAAATATATTTGCAGTAAATTCTTAATCTCTGAAAAATGGAACACGAAAATCATTTTCAGTTACTTTTGAGCTCAAATTTGCCATTCGTTAGTCTAGATTGTACTACAAGCAATACAAGTGAAAATAAAGGAGGATCTAGGCCAACTTTTTTAATTTGGTGATTGAGCGAATTTTTTTCATGTTCTATTAATCACATATTCACGTGGTATTCTCTTCATGAGATTCTGTCTTAAAAACATCAACATGGCATCTTGGAACCATTGATTTGAGTCATCTCCCATGACTCCTGGGAGAACTGAAAGCTGGGAATACATATTTATTGTAGCTTAATTCTCTTTATCATTCCTTCTTCGAAAAGTAAAAAGCAAATTAATTATAGGGACCAAAAAACCATTTTTCAAACATGGTAAAACCAAAGTACACTTTTTAAGATCCACTGACTGGAATGTAAACACTTAAATGATCTAGAAACTGATAATTTCAGAATGTGGTTCACAGTGAAATGTACAGTTTCTATGAGTTTTGTTCCCCAGTCAAGGTTCACCAATAATTCAAATATACAATTAACAGAAGCAGTTTCATCATAACGGTACAAAGTGATACCTATGTGAAATTATTATGTGAAAAGGATATTGTTATTTTTCTCAGAAACATCATCTGACTCTTAAGAAAAGCAAATTTGAGGGTAATAAGACAGTCAGTGCTCCCTTTAAAATTCTTACACCAAATTTTGATTAAGCTTTAAAGAGTCCTTGGCATTTGAAGACATATGTTATTACTGAAGTCAATTTTTTAATGATTTAATATTTTGGTCCCTGTGTAAAACTATTTTCTATACATCTCTCTGGAGTTCTAACTGTAAGGAGACTTCTAATCTGACTATCGTAGCTGATATGACTCTCAATATCAGAAAGACTGAACTGATTCTAGGACTGTAAGTTCAGTGGACTTTGGTCACGGAAATGATATTCTCTGTGCTAGTGCTAATTTGATACGTCACAGGTGCAGAGAGCATAGATTACACTGCAGCATTAAGACATAGACATTTGAGACCTCTTTAGACTTTTCCATGCCTTTTTCAAAGCTTGTAAAACTCGTTGGGATGTTAACAAGTAAACTGAGAAAGTACCAGGACATGGGAACTGGAATCAGAGAGGAAGACACGCTTATTGATGTGTCACCTTGGGCAAGTCCGTTAATGTCCCTGAGCCTTACTTTTCTTGTTTTTCAATGAAGATAACAATGCCTACCTCAGAGCATTGTTTATGGGATTAAAGAAAATGATGAATAAAAAGCCTGTCATTTGGCCAGTTCATAAATAGCTGCTATTATTATTTGGTTCTGTTACACAAAGTAAGCCTTAGCTTTGAACATTTAATCTTGACTAAGCAGGTTGAGAACCAAAGTTATTTTTGGACTTGTCCATAGAACAGGAAAGCCTGACTAGTACCTGCTTCAGCTGACCCCTCAAAACAAGGGGCTTAGTCTATACAATAAAAGTTCTAATTCTTGGGTGCACAGCTACTGGAGCCCCACCATTAATATTTTGTCTCATCGGGTCTACATTACAGGTTTAAAAATCTCCTCAGGTGCGCAGAAATCCAAACTCTGTTTTGTAATGCTTTTTTGTTGTTTCTATGTCATTAACAGGGTTTCCACATCCATAAATATCTTTCTATAGTATAATGTTAAAGATTTTATTTATTTTCTTTTTAGACAGAGGGCAAGGGAGGGAGAAAGAGAGGGAGAGAAACATCTCACACACACCCCACCGGGGACCTGGCCCACAGCCCAGGCCTGTGCCCTGACTGGGGAATCGAACCGGCAACCATTTGGTTCACAGGCCGTTGCTCCATCCACTGAGCTACACCAGCCAGGCTCTATAGCATAATGTTAAATGGCTTTGTAATATAGATGTTCTGCTATAATTTGTCTCAGACTTGGCTTCTAGTTCAAGCTAGACATCACACATATTAATATTCTTGCTATTTATAAAGTGACCTTGACTTGAGTCTTATTGCCCGAGCGTGGCCTTCTGGTTTCCTGGCGAGACGTGGTTAAGAGCATCGCGGGCTCCGCTGGCAGCCCGAACTCACCCCCGAACCCTGGACAAGTTGGTGAGCTACGCAGGTCCCAGTTCCAATGCCTGTTAAAAAAGAATGATCACAATGGCACCTCATAAGGTTGTGGGGATGACTCAATTCCAATACGTAACGTGCTTAGCGCAGTGCCTTGCACAGTGTAAACACTTAATAAACCTCAACTCTTGAGGAAATAAAAGAAGAAAAAAGCAGCCTCTGACATCTATGAGCTGGCCAGGCCTTCACAGCTGAGCCTGGCTGTTCTCCAGCTGGCCATAAACTGTATCACAGAATAGCAGGCAAGGCCACTTCAGCGACACACACTGTAATCATATCTGAATGTGATTACACAGATGAAACATGAATACTGTCCAAACCACAAAATACAAAACAGTCCCTCTCCCAGCAAATGAGCTGCTTCTTTGCCAATTACAGCTTCCACGTTAGTCTGGTCTCCACCTAGGTAAGATGTACTCAAATACCCGATAATAAAATCCCCTCTTCCTGACAGCATCCAATCCGGCGCAGAGCCCCACCCCAAATCACCTAACAGAAGCCCAAGTTCTCTAACAAGTTCTTTCTGCCGCCCTCCCTGAGGTGCCCCACCGCTCCCCATGGTGCACCTTCTCCCTGGCTGCAAGGAGCAATAATCCAGTTTGCTCCACCCAAGCTGAACACCTGTGTCCTTGCTGGGCTCTGGCTGGCAGGCTTTGGTGGCACTACTCGGGAACCCTTTCTTCACAGTGGGGCCACAGTGTATAGAGCTTGGTTTCACCTGGGAACTGCATCACTGTATCATTTGAAATAGCAAGGAGTGGTGACCAAGAAGCAAAGAAGGTTTATTATCACTTGACTTGAGAAGCACCAACACAAATGAAAGATTAAGAAGCATGGCAGCTTTCGAAGAAGGGTCACTGCAACTTTTTATCAGAATAGTCATTAACCACAAAACACATTCTTAAGATGGAGGTATACATATTACCAAACACCAAAATAAGGGGGAAAAAGTATCTAGTTTTAAGGTCAAAGGTGCAAGGCCATAGGTTGTAACGATTCATTTAAAGCTTGCTTCTAACAGAAAAACAGATTCCAATTGAAACTATATCATAAATGGTCATTAGGTGGGCTTTTCATCACCAAAGCCTTTTTTTAAGCCTGAATATGTGTGAAGCACTATTTCAAATGCACTATCGCCCGTGTCTTCATGCCCAGGCAAAAATGCATTCTCATCAAGAGCGATCCATCTCAGCGATATCACCAAAATTGGCAGTGTAGATCACGCAAGGTGCCAAAATCTTAACTCCCTGAACTGCAGAAGAGGTGTGATCAAGATAGATTATGCCGCATAGAAGAAGCCTGGAGTTAGGCAGCAGGGTTGATTTATCAGTGAATCAGCAGCTCAGCAACGTCTCAAGGACCCAGGTGAGCAAACCCGCCCTAACTTTTTGCCCTCATCCTCAGAGCAACTGGGGTGGCTGGCTTCATGGTGTCAGCCTGGCTGCAGCACTTACCCACGTTCCCATCCAGACAATAAAGCCCAGTGAGAAAGAGGAGAGTTTATACTACACTGATCTCTCTTTTAGGGAGAGAGGGGGTGCCCTTTCGTCTACCTCCCTGAATCAGCTGGGAGCTTTGGAAACAAAATTCCAATGTTCGGCAAAAGGTCTTAATAGTCCCAACGGGTGTATATTCAGAAGCCGGCCCATTAGCCTAGCCAAGCTTCACCCCCACCCAAGATCTAGTGGAAAGTCTACTCTGAGAACTTGGGAGGGCAAACACCTGAACAAAACTGGGGCTCTACCTGCAGCCATGGGACAGGGAACAGCAGAAGGCCCCAGGTGAGAAACAAACTAGATCTGCCACGAGGATACCTTACTATACTAAGAGAAGGGACCTTCGCAGGCTACCCACGAGGTGATGACCTACAATGAGAAATAAAAGATTTGCTGTAAAAGATGTGATGGCTAGCTCAATCCTCCAATCTCATGCAAAAATTGGAAAATGAGGGGAGAAAACATAAACTCCAGCTCAAGACTTAATTAAACAAGGAAGGTATTCAAAACCCAATTCTAAGCCTGTAAATGCCTTAAGGTTATGGAAGCCAAACGCTAAGGACGACCAATCACAAACAGCCAGGTAGGCTTGAAGCTTCAGCCAATCAATCATTCCTGCCTTTGTTTTCACAATTTCTTTATATAATTATTTCCTCTGGCTCCTATCAGCACGGCGCTCCTAACCACTTTGAGTCTGACGCGGTCCGATTTGAATCGACTTTTGCTCAAGTAAACTCTAAACATTTTGAATATGCCTTAGCTCAACTTTTAGCAGCTCTGGTGTCAGAACAGGGGACTGAAGGCGACCCCCACCAGCCTCCAGGAACAACGAGCAACCCAGCATAGTTACCTGTGAAGCCCCTTCAGCATGCTGCTTTCTCACTGCCTCTGGAGATGGTGGGCAAGTCCGTCTCGGGTCCTGGATCCTAGCGCCACAGCTTTTGTGTTTATGAGTTTTCAGACTTTATTTGAGCATCTCTCTTTCCAGACTGTGTCAAGAAACTGGCTGGAAGTGGAATGGTTCTGAATGGAAAACTGGGTCGGACCCGGGGACGGACTCGGTCTGACTTATATAGCCCGGAAGAGAAGCCAGTGTGAGGCCTCAGGTGAATAAAATTTTGCTTTAAGCTTGAGTAAGTAGATTAACCTTACCCAAGACAATCTGGAATTACAGTGGAGAACAGTTAACCATCTTGGATAACCTCATCCATGTCCGAGGTGCCCTAGAGAAAAAGGGGTCTCGGCCAGGCACTCGCTATAAAGGACAGAGGGAAAGTTATTTTTCCATCTGGACAGTTTCTGGTGACTAGGGTGACACCAGCTGGGACACCTCGCTCGCTCCGGAGCCTGCGGCCGGCAGCCCGGGCAAACTTGCAGGAGAAGGCAAGCGAAAGAAGTCTTGCCAAAGCCAGCTCGCTCATGGCCCCACCTGCGCTCCCTGGTTGAGAGAGGAAGGTAGAATTTCACGGTGTCCCTTCCTTTCCAAATTCAGATGGGCAGGAAAAACATTGGTGATTGACTCTTTTTCTCCCCGGGGCAGCTTTTGCTTTCTTGTTCGTGACATTTGAACTTGGCTTGGCAACCGTCAGGTTAGGGGCCCCAAACATACGGTCAGGCAGAATCGTGGGTCGCACGCCATCCGTGGCTAGATCTGGCTGGGCGGGACCGTGGGCTGTGCTCCATTTGCAGCGAGGGTCCTACTGCCTGTTGCCAGCTCTCCGGAGAACTGCGCAAGCCTTTCCTCCCTTCGTTCTTTGCGAGCGGCTCTGGATCTTGGGAGAGTGGCATTGCTTGCACCCTCTTTGAGGACCCCTCTTGGGTCCCCATGGGGTTGCTCAATACCTGCTGGGAACATTTAGTAGCTGTTCTGGCTGAAACCTGACAAGATATTCGAAAGGATGTTTGAAAGTAGCTCCATAATCTGAAATTGGCTAGATTGGAAGCTGATATTCAGAGACTGATAGGAACTTTTTTAAAAGGCCTCTCTCCTTAGCTAAAATGAACTATGTACCCAAAGGAAAGGAAAAATATCCTGAAGCCATGGTGGAAGGATTTACTAAAACACTCCAAAGACACACAGCTCTAAATCTAGAACACAGGAACCTTTTCATTTCCACGTTGAAGGTCTTCTCTCTGCTGTAAAGACGCAAATTGGGGATGACGTAGTTGGATGGCTGGGTCAGTGTCTAGATATTATTCAGGTCGCAACCCAGTTCCCTCAGAAATTATAAACAACTGTGTATCTTGCAGATTAAGTCTTTATGGGAACAGAACTGTAGCTCTAGAAACAATTCGGAGGCCGCCTATCCTTCTTACCGACCCTAAACCCTCCCCTACTCATGTCGAAAGTCTTGCAGACATTATAAAATATCTGGATTTAGGAAATGCCCTTCTTGGAAAAAACTTAACATCTTTTCTCTGGATGTAAAGGTTCTGCCTGGGCTTCTCTAGGAACCCAAAGCCATCTCTTGAAATGCAAATTTCAGGGAGATCGTTCTTATCAGAGAGAAAAAAGTTACTTGGAAATTAGATGAATGAAAACTCTTCAAAGTTTTTTCCACAAAAATTAATAAAAGCTTTAGCTGTCTGAGCAGGGAGCCTTAACTTATTCCATCTGCCAGAAAGAGAATTTAGATTCAAGCACTCCTTTATAAGTAATGAGTTTTGCATTATTGCGTCTGCCTCATGGCTAAAATTTTAGAGTGAGACCCTAAGATCTCTGCAGCTGTCTGTGTGCTTATGTGTGTCTATGTACGTATGTTACAGATGGGTTATATTTTTCTACCTCAGGATGGTATTACTGAAATTAATTTGTAAAAATCTCTAATATGCTTAAAGACAGACAAGCATTTATACGAATTGAGTATACTGTCAGAAATATAGAACCCAAGTGTTTTTCAAGTTCATGTGATCTAGAATTATCTTCAATAAATACATGCTAGTTTAAATTTGCTGTTTTAATTAAAGCAGTCATTAAATATAATACCTTTATTTTACTAGGTTTACCAACAGTCAGATAAGTTCATTTTATCTGTTTCAGAATTTGTCAGCAAGATAATTTAGGATGATAGTTTATGTCCACAGCCACCAGCCAGCATACATCAAATGGTGCCGGTGAAGTTGGAGAAACAGAAACAAGATGAATAATGAGATGAACAGCAAAAATAATTCTTCCACGGATCTGACATCATAACCTATTAGTTTCACAATGAGACAAGAGCAACTTAACTCAGATGGTAACTGAGTGCAGCTCTAATACCAAGTTTTTAGTCAATCAATCATGTATGAGAAGGTGACCAAAGTGCAGAATTATTAAATTCATTAAAGGACACCATTAGACTGAGGTGGCTCTAATGCCTGGAGGTCCACCTCAGCAAACCCACATCTAAGCCTGTAAGTGCCTCAAGGTTAGGAAATCAAAACGCTCAGGACAGTCAATCACAAACAGCCAACTCGTCTTGAAGCCATAAGTCAGTCAATAATGCCCTTATTTCTGCCTTTTGTCTATAAAAGTCCTTTCCTGAACTTGTGCCACTGAAGCGCCCCTGACCACCTCCAGTTTGGTGCCACCCAATTCCAATTGATTTTTGCTCAAGTGAATTCTTGAAAGTTTTAACATGCTTCAGTTTTTCTTTTTGGGGGTTTGTTTAAAAAGAGCAACTTCCTCTTTTGGAGCTTTTCGACACTGCCCCTCCTCCTAGAGAGCCCCGAGCCCTTGCGTCTGCTCTCCCCTATTCCGGCCTTATCGGGGCACGCAGCAGGCTTGCACTTCTTCACGTGCCGCTCCGCTCTGCCCGAAATGTGTCCTCTCTGAGGCCAGGGGTAATACCTGTATTCTGCTTTGTGTGTCCAGCATCCAGCACACAAGAGGCTCAATAAAAATTCGTTGAATGAATTTGCTGAATGAATGGCAGATGAGGAGAAATGGTTGAGGAATATTAATAGCAAGCACTTACCTAGCACTTTATTTTATGCCAGGCACTATGCGAAAGCATGTATACTTTAATAGAGTGATTTATTCCTAAACAACCTTATGAGGGAGGAGCCACTATTAATCTCCACTTTAAATGTAAGAAAACTGTCTCACGGAGAGACTAATCACCTGTCCAAGGTCACAAGCTGTTAAGACAGGACAGGGTCTCAAGGTCTGGGCAGTTCTAAATGTTATTATTGTAACTGAGCAAACCGGGACTCAGCCACGTGGTGCCTTGACACAGGACCCAACAATTAGTGTTGAAGGAAACAAGTTTTTATTAACAGGGTTCCAACCTCAGGGTAGAGGGGCTGAGAACACTCCCGCTCAGAGCCCTCCTCTGCTGTGAGACCCAGCACTTCCCTTGCTCCCCACCAGGCTACGAGCCAAAACCACACCCAGAAGTTCCCCACGTCCTTATCTGTCCTTAATGCGGCCACACAAATAGATCTCCACCCTCTCTGGCAGGGGCTCTTGTGGGTTTCAGGGTGCCCATCCTCTCTCTGCAGCTCTCTCCTTCAGGATCTGGGGTGCACTGTTCTCAGTCTCCATGCAGTGGTTCAGGAAAACATGTGCCGTGTTACACTGGGTCATGGTCGGGTCCAGGCAGTCACAGTCCCAAGAGAGCGACTTCTCCGTACATCCTTCAGGGAAGCAGAAGTCTGCGACTCAGCATCCCCGGTCACAGTTCAGCTCCAAGCACCTCCCACGAGTCCGGGCTTGGTTAGGCAGGTCCCCGCTTGGCTCCATCAGCTCTGCCGCAGCCTTCTCTAAGCTGACCTTCTCCCCCTCCAGGCCTCGGGGTGCACTCCTGTGTCTCTCTCACTCAGTCCTGACCTCTTCTCTTTGTGGTGGACTTTCTCCTCCACCCTTTCAGCCCACCCTCATTTAAATGCTCGGCCTGGAATGTCCTGCCTGACCTCACATCCAGCCCCTCCTGTGATGTGTTTGCTTCCGCCACTCTTGCTAGTTCCTCCTTATCTTTTATCTTCTTTCAGCTGCCATCTTTAGTCAGGGCAAGAGTTCCCTGTGACACACGGGCACCTGCTTCCCTGGCTACATCACGAGTCACTCTATGCTCTTGAAGTCACGTACACCTTTTGCCCTGGGCAGCAGCCCTCTTCCCTTCAGGGAAGGGACAGCTATTAACTTGCCATTGCTATGTGAAGTATTTTAAATGCCTTATCATCAACCTCCCCCTTTCCCCAACCAAGGGTTGTGGAGGGATAGCTCTGCTATTTTCAGGGGACTCCTGTTCTGCATACCATTACGTTACTAAATGTTATTCTTGCTAAATGTTAAAATGTAGCACAGTATTTTGTAAATACAGCTGTAACCAGGAGGAACTCCACTGGATAAATGTAGTCAATTGAAAATGAAAAAAATCGAAACATAATTGACCAAGTAGTGTACCAGTATATAAGCAATGGCTAAGCCTCCCTTCAGGGAAACAGCTTTGGATACAAATCCCCTGTCTCCTTTACTTGCTGCAAATAAATAAAACCACTTTGTGACAACCACATCTCGCTCTTGAACAGAACACCCCAAGCAGTGAACCCCTTGAGTTCAGTAACAAAACCAGGAAGTGACAGGTGTGGGGCTCAATGCCAGAGCCCACCCCGTGTTTTCACCTTTACATCCAAGAGGAAAAATGGATGCTCCATCCACATTAGAGACGGAGACCTCTCTAGTGGCTCTTAATCCAGAGGAGGGCTACAAGAGATGCTGACATTGGTGGGATTTATAGCTTTGGGAGCCTGAAGGCTTTTGCGTTCTTGGATTTTTTAAGGGGGCAAGGTCAAAGGCTTTGCTCAAGGACAGAAGAAGGAGTGGAAATGGAGATTAAAAAA
>PVJD01007960.1:0-77793 GCA_004026545.1 Mormoops blainvillei
AGGGCACCTACGACAAATGTCCCACTCAGGGGTTTTTAAATTAAGAAAAGCCAAATCACATGGCAGATGTACTGGAACTAATTAGTGCATATATACATGGTTTACCATGATAAATCACAATGATTTCTTCTGTTATGGGAGATTACACTTGACTGAAAAGGAGCACAATGTAGACATCTCAACAGTTTATCATCAAGGCAATGATTTCCTAAACCACATTCTGGGGAACCGCAAGGTATCATGGGGTTAGAACTGAAAATTAAATGCCTGTTTGTTCAGATAGGAAACATTAGGCCTGAGAGGATCTCAAAAGGTCATTCAATTTACTCCAATCCATAAGGCAGGAAGACTACATTTAAGACTATACGATACCTACTGGCCAAATGGTGTGGTGTCTATGAGGTTTTGACAAAAATTCCCTTGTCCTATGATTTGATGCTGGCATGTGTATATTTCAATGTGGAATTTTATATATTCTTTGTGGAAGACAATGTATAGGAGTGTGAAATGAAATTGTGCTTTTTTGTGTGTACAAGGATGTTTATTTTAGCATTTTTTAATAACAGAAAAACTTACTACAACAAAAATGTCCAATAGTCCCTAGAGTTGAAAAGATGTCCACGACCTAATATTCACTGAATAAAGCAATTATCCAAAAGTATGTTTAATATTCCAAGAAGTATATTCTGTACACTTATGTTTATGTTCATAAAAAGAGCTTGAAGGAAGCATGCCAAACTGTTACTAGTTCTCCCTCAGTCAAGTGAGACTGAAAATCCACCCCGTATTTGATTATTTTATAATTTGTATGTACTGCCTTTGTAATAAGAAAAAAATTAAGATCTTTTAAAACTCAAATTTATTAAGAAGTCTGAGCGCTTTATAAAAGCCTCATGCAGAGTTTTTAAGCATGTGAATAAAATGCTCTTTGCTTTGCTAATAATTCTAATCATAGTATTGACTGGAAAAATTCTTCATTTCTTTCAGTTATCTCTTTTAATCAAATGAGAGAGAAGAATGGATCAGTGATCAAGAATATAGGACAATGGAAATCACCCATTTGGAACATGAAAAAGAAAAAAGAATTTAAAAGAATGAGGATAGCATAAGGGACCTCTGGAACAGTATCAAGTATACTAACATTTATATCATAGGGTTCCCAGAAGGAGAAGAAAGGGACAAGAAACCTATTAGAAGAAATAAAAACTTCCCTAACCTGGCAAAAGAAACATATCCAAGTCCAGGAGACACAGAGTCCCAAACAAGATGAACCTAAAAAGACCCACATCAAGACACATAATAATTAAAATGTTAAAGATAAAGAGAGAATCTTAAAAGCAGCAAGAGAAAACCAACTAGATACGTATAAGGGAATGCCCGTAAGACTATCAGCTTATTTTTCAACAGAAACTTTGCAGGCCAGAACAAAGTGGCAGGATATATTCAAGAGAATATATCTGATGAAAGGGAAATACCTACAACCAAGAATGCCTTGTAAGGTTATCATTCAGAATTGAAGGAGATATAAAGAATTTCCCAGACAAACAAAAGCTAAAAGAGTTCATCACCAATGAACCAGCATTACAAGAAATGTCAGAGGAAATTCTTTAAGTGGAAAAGAAAAGGTCAAAACTAGAAATAAGAAAATATCTGAAAGACAATATATCTCACTAGTAAAGGCAAACATACAGTAAAAATATTAGACCAACCACTTATAAAGCTAGTATGAAAACAATTAAAATGGCAATAAGTATATACCTACCAATAATTACTTTAAATGTAAATAGACTAAGTGCTCCATTCAAAAGACATAGGGTGTCTATTCAGAGTAAAAGAAAAAGGCCCTTACATATGCTGTCTGCAAAAGACTCACTTCAGATCAAAAGACATACACAGGCTGAAAGTAAATAGATGGAAAATGATATTTCACTAAAATGGAAAAAAACAAAACAAAAAGCTGGGGTAGCAATACCTATTACACTAGACAAAATAGACTTAAAAACAAAAGTTATAACAAGAAACAAAGAAGGACCCAGCAATTCCACTTTTGGGCATTTATCCAAAGAAAATGAAAACACTATTTTGCAAAGATTTAAGCACCACTATGGGACCTAGAGTGTATTATGCTAAGTAAAATAAGTCAGAGAAAAGCAAACACTGTGCATCATTTCACTTATCTGTGGAATGAAAAGAGCTAAACAAAAGAAGCAGCAAAACAGACTTGGAGATACAGAGAACAGACTGATGGTTGCCAGAGGGTTGGGCCATGGGGGCAATGGGAAAAAAGGTGAAGGGGATTAAGAGGTACTAATTTATAAGCTACAAGTAAATCACAGGAACGTAAGTACAGCACAGCAAATATAGTCAATAATATCTCAATAACTTTGCATGGTGACAGATGGTTATTAGACTTCTTGTGGTAATCACTTATATGGTATATAAATATCAAATCACTATGTTGCACACCTGTAACATATAATAATACATATCAATTATAGTTCAACTAAAAAGAGCTTTCCAGAATGTAAAGAAAGAAATTTCTGAGCTTTTCTTACAGAAGAATGGCATTTTCCACTGATACAAGAAAGCATAAGATTTTTTTTCAACACTGTAATAGATTTTAAATTACTTCATTACTGAGACACAGGCATAAGTCAACAAGTAGAAAAATGAGCATAGAACTTAAGACAGCTTTTAAAACATAGGTTTAAAATACAAACAGAAATCACACAAATAAGTCAATATTCAAATAACAGAAGTGATTATATCAAACATACTTACCATTGAAAGGATTGATTCCTGCACTTATTCTTGAAATAATAGCTTCTTTTACTTCTTTTTTCTTTACACATCGAATACCCAAATTTTGAAAACTAGAAGGAAAACACAGAACTTTCAAACTGCATTAGAGTTAAACACATAAATACTAAAGAACACTGCAAGTATCAAGCATATATCCCACAGTGAAGAGTCATCACACTCTCAAATGGAGATAGTAAAGCATGTTATAAACTTCCAATTGCTATGATAAAGACGTGAGCATAAAAAAAGTGGGGTTATATTTCTAAGAAAGCTGTTAAAAGAAAAATAATGTATACTGTATAGTTTTTGCATACAATATTTTACAATTGCACCTTACTAATATGCCTATGCCAAATATACCAAAGTAGATGAGGATTAACAAAAAGTGACACAAAAAAGCTAAAATTCACCTCTTAAACAAATTCATGATCAAATCAGTAACATCTGTATATTTGGTAATGTAAAGCAAAAGTAGTAAAAAAATGCCCACAAGCTGAAGCCTACAGGTTTATTTTGCTGAGCCCATAAAAATGTTGTCTACATTTAAAAAAATGTTCATAGACTACCAACATTTAAAAATCAGGTTAATTGCATATAAATGTTTGGATTTCTGGCTTCTTGAACATTTTAAAGGTCCGACAACGGGAGGTTGGTACAGAAGCTCCTCGCTGGAGCTGACGCAGGGCTCTCCAGTCGCCCTGGTGCTTGCTAGTCCCCTCAAACTTGACTCACTCCATTCCACAGACATCTGACATTTGAGCCCTGACTTCACTGCTAGTAGCAGCAGAATGTATTTTATGCCATATTATATGAAGTTATAATAATCATTCATCACAAGAAAGCACTGAAATGTGTTTTTTTAATTAGAAAGGTGTTTGATAGTAACAATAATATTTAACAAAAGTTTTATATTGTCATTTATGGAAAACTTCTCAAAAGCTACAAATATTACTAATTTGCATGTGTACTATAGATGATGATTGGGGGAACTCCCCTACCACCAGCAGTCATACTTCTTCCCACATGGAAAAACCATGACATCATTAAAGTTGGGTGGGTGTGAAAAAGTAGGTAAAACGATTATAATATCATTACTATTTGTTCAAACTTCACATGGCAATTTATAACAGGAGGTTGCCTGCTGTCACATATCCATGCTCTTCACATTCACCACACTTGTGATTTTGTTAGCACCTAAAATATCCTTGACATTTCCTTCCTCTGCTGCCAATAATTAAAAAATGAATCTTAAATTCATAATCCTTTCTTGAAACCTCGAAACCACAATCCTCTGTTCAAAAGTATTCCACTTCTTTGAAAGGTTCTTAACTTGGTTCTCACTTTTTCTCTGATAAAAGATTTTAAAGAATCCTCCATCTTAATAGACTTACACATTACTTGATTTAGTTTCATCTCAATCCATTATATTTAAATGACTGCTATTCACAGAATATTAGAAGTAGTAGAGACTTCTGAAATTCCGATATGAGTTAACCAAGGATCATAGAGATTACTTGAATGAATGATTCATTCATTCATAGTCATTCAATAAGCTTTGGGGTTCCTACCACGAAATACCAAAAACTCTGGAAAGTAATGGGGATATATAATCCTTCCGCTCATGTAGCTCACAGTCTAGCAGAGAGGATGGCCAACTATGGTCCATGGACTGAATTTGGCCCACCACTTGTTTTATGTAATATTGTACTGGAACAAAGTTAAATGGATTTGTGTATGTATTATCTATGGGTACATTCATGCTGCAACAGCAGGGCTGAGAAGTTGCAACAGAGACCATGTGGCCTGCAAAGCCTAAAATATTTACTCTCTGGCCCTTCACAGAAAAAAATTTGCTAACCTTTAGTCTACTGAAGTAGTCAGACATTAAGTAATCACACACAAATGCTAAACTGAAACCATGATAATTTTTATAAAGGAGATGTACATGATGCCATGGGAGCCCTATAATGGGAACAAATTGATCAGTTCAGAGAGGGTGAAGAGACTTCTTGTAGGAAGTGATACTTATTATGAACAGAAGCGAACTAGGGGAAGAGGAGAGTAAAGAGACTTCAGGCAGAAGGAAAACAACAAGCAAAGGACCCTACAGAAGAGCCCTGTGAGCACAGGAAACTAAAGGAAGACCTTTGTGCCTGGAATACAGAGTTCAAGGAGAACACAGTATAACAGAAGGCTAGAAATACAAGTGGGTCATGTGGGCTTTATAAGGAATGTTGTCTTAATTCCCAGAGTCACATAAAGCTATTATCATGTTTTAAGCAGAGATGTGACAATCCAATTTGTAATTGAAAAGACCACACTGAATGAATAAATTAATTTAATTTCATTTTTAAAAAGATCGCTTTGGCTAAGCTAGAGGACATAATGGGAAGGAAGAGGCACAAAAAGAGTTGATGCGAGAAGGTCAGTCAGAAGGTTATTCCTTACAGCCCGTATTTAGCCTGTAGCAATCGTAGTGTGGTAGTGATGGAGGTCACTCAGACAAGTGGATAGATTCAAGAACTATTTAGGAGGTACCTGTTAGTAAATTCAATGTGTGCACCTGTGTGAGAGGTAGTCCAAAAATTTAACTGCCTGAAAGATTGAGAAGAAACAGCCAGAAAAGTCGGAAAACAGGAGAGTTTTTTCTCACAGAAATCAAGGAATCATAATATTTAGGAAGGAGTGATCTACAGTGTAAAATGCTGCTGGGAGGTCAAATAATATAAATAGGAAATATTTCTTGCCAAGTTTGCATTACTAGACATTTGATGTTTTTATAGTAAGAAAAATATTTTAACATGTATTTTCTAAATGGTTACTACTAATATATAAGGATGCAACTATTCTTTTCCTGTTGTAATTCGTTTCATTTTCCCCTAAATATACACGTTTATTATAAAAAATACACGTTTATTACACGTTTATTATACACGTTTGGCTAAGCTAGAGGACATAATGGGAAGGAAGAGGCACAAAAAGAGTTGATGCAAGAAGGCCAGTCAGAAGGTTATTCCTTACAGCCCGTATTTAGTATTTATAAAAAAAATGAATTATAGCCCTGAATGGTGTGGCTCAGTGGGCTGGGCATTGTCCCACAAAGCAAAAGGTTGCCAGTTCGATTCCTGGTCAAGGCACATGCCTGGTTGCGTGGGCCAGGTTCCCAGTTGCGGGCATGCGAGAGGCAACTGATCGATGTTTCTTTCTTTCTTTCTTTTCTTTTTTTTTTTAAAGATTTTATTTATTTTTAGACAGAGGGGAAGGGAGGGGGAAAGAGAGGGAGAGAAACATCAATACGTGGTTGCCTCTCAAGTGCCTGCTGCTGGGGACCTGGTCTGCAACCCAGGCATGTGCCCTGACTGGGAATCGAACCAGTGATCTGTTGGTTCACAGGCTGGCGCTCAGTCCACTGAGCTAACACCAGCCAGGGCTGATAGATGTTTTGCTTCCTCACTTTCCCTCTCCCTTCCCCTCTCTCTAAAAATAAATAAAGTCTTTAAAAAAATAAATTATAAAGTAAAAGCAAAACATTCAATCCCACAATCCTATACACCCAGAGACAACTATTATTAATCCCTTAGTGTATATACTGCCATGAGTATGTACACATTTATTTTAAACAAAAAGATTATGAATCACATACCCTTTTAAACCTATTTTATTTACCTAACATTGTTTAGGTAACTTTGTACAGAAATATCTTTCTGTACAAAGACATATTGGCAATGTTATTTTTAAGGCTACATAGGAGTACACTGTATAGATATACCAGTTTATCTGACTAATCCCCCTTTATCATTTGGATTGCTTCTAACTTTTTGTCATTATACACAAAGCTGCAACAAACATCACCATGGCTAAGTGTCTGAACATGCTTAATTGTCTCCTGAGGACAAATTCCTAGAAATAAAACCGACAGTTTAAGAGGCATTCATATTTTTCAGACTTTTGCTACATAGTTGTTAAATTGCCTACCAGAAAGGTTTAATTTATTTTTTCATCAACATAATGAATGGAACCATCTTCTGGCAGCCTCACCAACACAGTGATACATAATTTTTAATCTTAGAACAATTGTTGTATGTTAATTTTATTACCTGTCCCTCTCTAAATAACAATTCCAGTTTTCCAGTTGATTTTCTAACATCTGGCAATTTTAAAGTTAACTTAATGGAGAGATAGAGTAAAAATTTATGAAAAACAAAACTTTTTCATAAATTGTTCAAACTAAGAAAAGAAATCACACCATAAAATAATCTATTCAATATGTTTACTTTAGGTAACAATGAAGAAGTATTCCTGCTATCATCACGAGCTCTGTCTACTAATACAGAATAAAAGGGTGTTTCAAATGCAAATGGTAAGAAAATTTAAATGTACATTATAGTAAATAGAAGTAAAATGAGGAATTAGTTTATTCTGCTAAAAAATATCAGATGTACATGGATAGGAAATAGAGCATCCTATGCTTATCTGATTCCTGAAAATGGCTGTGATGTATACTTACAATAAAGGCCTACGTTCTTGTCCAAATTCTGCTTCATAGTAGCCATCCCTGCAGTCTTTTCCTACTAAATCATGAGGATGAGGTTTAAATGGTTCATTCTTTGTTACTAATGTGATTCTTACTTTTCCTTTCCCATAATAGTTCATAATCTGAAAAGGGGAGAAATAAAATAGATGATCCATAAATATTTCTTAGTAAGAACTGATCTAATAAAATGAGAGTTCAATTCATATAATGTACTTAGCACTAGATAAATAAAGTCCAATTGGCTGGCAATTGCACTTTAGATGAAATTTCCCAGAGAACCAGTAGGGAAGAGTTTGCCTCCCAGTTCCTTGGCATGTTAATTTCAATTGATCATATCATCTGTTTCAGCTTATTTTCTTTTTAAAAACAAGTAAAATTATACCAAAACATTATTGTAGGGCATGAGAAAATACTTAGATGTTAAGTCACTGAATGCCATGCTCTCGGATTCACTGTCATACCATAAACATCCTTTTAAAGTATATATATTTAAGCCACACTGAATATGACAGCACATCCATACATAGGAGCATTTTACTTAACACAATATGTAACATTTTATCTCACAAAAGTATTTGTTCATCAGCAGAGGTGGATTTAACGGTGGGCGCACTGGGCGCGCGCCCTGGGCCCCAACTCCTGAAGGGCCCCGCAAAACCCCAACTATTATTAATTATATTATACATATATTATATTCAAATTTTATTGGAAATAAAACATTAATAGTACATACTATTTTTTATTTATTTAAAAATATGGTTAACATGTATTTTTATTTTCCCTGTCTCTTTTTTTTAAGGGGCCCAATATTTTCTTCTGCGCCTGGGGCCTCAACCAACCTTAATCCGCCTCTGTTCATCAGTAAGCATATCCCAAGTGTTCACAGTACAGTAGGCAATAAATAAGTTAAGTTTCACAAAATTGTTTTCACACAGTTAGTACATCAATAACAGTGAGAAGAATGAGGAGAGTTAAGCATGCAAAGAGGACATGGGGAGGAACTAATGTTTAGTTTGGAAGCCAGCAAATTTGCAAACACAAAGCAGGGAATATAAACCAGCTTACAACAACAAAGCAAGGTAGTTAGGTAACAACGGGTAGCTTTACAGGTAAGAGGACACTAAAATCCGTAATTCTGAATTTAAACTTAATTTGAAAAGAAACCAGAAAGTATTTATTGTCTTTCTGAATAAAAGAGAGAATAAGCACTTAAAATTGCAATAGCGGCTGATGTAGAACTCAAGATGTAAAGTGTTCAGGGCTTACTGGAATAGTAAAGATACAGATTTCAGAAATGTTTTAGAGAGCCTGTAGAATAAGCTGAATTATGGAGAAGAGTTAATAATTGCTCTTCAAAAATTAGAAAAACAGTGCTTTCTCATTTACCTTTTATTAGCATTTCTCCCATTTTAACATTTAAATAAAAGGCCTTAGATAATTCAAATCCATATTGCTGCCAAAAAATGTGACAAAAATTAGGAACGTGGAATTCAATAATGTTGCCATTGCCTTCTTTTATAATTTGGCATTCCCTTTAAGTTCAACAGAATAAATTTTGTAAATAATCTAATTATAAAACAGTGAATTAAGATCTGCTGATGAAAGACTAAATAACACTTTTCAAAATCCACTTTGCCACTAAGGTTTTTAATTGGTATTTAAAGGATAAAAATTCATTAAAAATCATATGAAATATAGTATATTAACATAAATATATTTTATAAATATAGTATATTACCAAAGTCATTTTGGATCAGCAACAATTTTTAAAGTGACTATATTTCAAATTAGTCTGTGAAACCCAGAGTATCAGGGATAGGCAATAAAGGCAAGGAAAAAGGGGGCAAAATGTTTATTGTCCTTGCCCATAGCCCCTAGTTTACCCAAGTGATTACAAGAAGAATAATTCTAATTGAGTTCCCAAATCCATGTTTTTAATCTACAGAACAATTCTATTCACTGCTGGCAGGAGAGAATGCTTTTTCCTCAAGAGTGCTGTGTTTCATGAAAGGAATCATCACCCAAGAGCTGCCAATGTACACTAAGCGCTGTGACTCCCTCTACTTAGATTAACACAAAAAATGAGTAATTACCTACAAGGATGAAAAATCTGTACTATATTTAAGAAATGACCCTAGATAGCTATCTAGTACAAATTAATTACAAAGAAAAGGAAAAAGAAAAAGAAAAAGAAAGCCCCAGGGAAATGACTGTAAAGAAGGTGGGCCTTTAATGTAATTGCTGTAGCTAAAGTATGAAGCAACTAAGAATGAGACACACGCAGGAGAATGGTCTATTACCTGGATAGACGGGTATGTTCGGTTGTTGTCTGTGCTGTGCTCCCCTGGAATGCTGCCTGCTGATCGCCCTTCACATTTGTATCTAAAACGCATTCCCCGCTGCCTGGGTTGTTCAATTATTTCTATATATGGGTTATACCCACCTGAAATTTTTTTAAAAGGGAGGGGGGAGGATGAGATTAGGAAGGCAATAATAATGGATTTTAACCATTTCATTTTTTTCAAAACATCAGACTAAAAGATTTTCCCTCCCAATATTAAATAACAAGGTTAAAATCTAATTAAGATTGGGTGGTAAAAATATCTTTTTCTCCCATTTAAATCGAGTTCCTATATGGTGTTAACACAAGTCATTCAAATCACATTTATTGGTTAGCACTTTATCGCTTAATATCTACAGTTAATGTCAATGTGAAGTTCCTTTTTAAAAATTTTTTCTTTTATTGATTATGCTATTACCATTGTCCCAATTTTTCCCCCTTTGCCCCCTTCCACTTAACACCCCCAACTCCCTCTGGCAATCCCCCCTTCTTTGTTCACGTCCATGGGCACCTGGGAAACCCCAGAGCCTGCACACCCAGCGGACAGTTACAGACCACGTCAGAGCACCACCTAACCACTTCCACAAGCCACAAAGGGGGGTGGTTGCTGGCCAGGGGTCATAGCCAGTCCTACCAGATGTCTGGACTACGTAAATCTCTCCCACTGACTTGCTGACAGCAATCACGACTCATCTACAAGAGGACGGAGTACTCAGCCCACAGAGCAGGCGCACCTCGAGTATCTAGCTTGGGGAACAGGAGAGGCTGTGCCACCGGACCCTAAAGGACACCTAAAGGCCACACTACCAAGACAGAGTCAAAGCAGCTCAACATAATACACAGAAACAAACACAGCGGGGCTGTCAAAATGAGACAAAGAAATATGGCCCAAATTAAAGAACAGATCAAAACTCCAGAAAAAACTAAACAAAATGGGAGATAAGCAATGTGAAGTTCTGAGATAACCACTTCAGGGATACCCACTTCTCAAGTGAGACCAAGCAGAAGGGTTTCTCCCAACATTCCCCGAGAAGAGACAAGAAGAAAGTCTTCAGGAGTACAATGTTGTACTCCAAAAGTATGTTTAACTGCTTGATTCTACGTTAGGCTCTTAATAGTGGACTAAAAGACCTCACTGAAAAATGAAAATGCATTTAAATCCTTGCAGAAGGATATGTAAGTTTTTTATATCCTCATTGGAATGTCAATGGACTTATGTATAGTATATCAAAACAAGTTCCAGAAGGGACTTTAGTCTCAACATAATCTTCAGTCAGTCTCATCTAAACCTTTTCTAAAGTTTAAGATATAATAAAAGAAAATTACTTACTTTCTATAACGAATATAATTCAAAATATGCAACTTTAGAATGAACTACAGATATACACAACATAGATCAACCTCAAAATAATTATGCTGAAAGACACCAGATGAAAAGAATACATAGTGTATGATTCCATACATATATGTAATCACAGAATATGTAAACTAATCTATAATGGAAGAAAGCAATCAGGGGTGTGGAGTAGATGAGGAAAGCGGGATATGAGGGGTGTGTTAAGTATCCTGATTATAGTAGTGATTTCAAGGTTGTATACGTGTCAAAACTTACCAAATTGCATACTTTAAGCATGTGCAATTTACTATGTGTCAATAAAATTATCTAAAACATATATACCTTTACCACCTCTTATCCAAATTGTAGAAACAAAAGTTCAATAAAGACACCGAAGTGTGCTTACAAAGAGCGTACATAGCAATGTGTCTTTATTTTTGACACATGAAGAGAACTTCCATCGGGATAAAACCTCCCTCAATCAGTTTGGTGGTTTCTAAATTGCCATAACTAGATATCCGTTTTTTTGTGCTCACTTCAGCAGCCTATATATTAAAATTAAATACCCATTTTTTTATTATAGACTTGTCCTGTATTAGAATGCAAACTAATTTTCAGAATGGGTAACACAGTGGGTCTTATCAATGCATTATGAGGAAGTGGTCTTTTGGATCCTACCAAGCCAAATCTTAACAATGAAAACACCTTGGAAATGTTATTAAACTTCCCATTCCGTAAAATGAATAATAATAGTACTACCTCATTGGGTTGTTGTGAGGATTAGGAATAAAGTATTAAGTTCTTACTAAGTGTCTCACATATAACAAATTATAAATACTGTCAATTATTTCAGATGCTTTCTCGAAAACAATGACTTATAGTGATACCATAAAGGTGTCACAGCTGCCATTTTCAAGGATTTTACAGAACAGTGAGACAACACAAACTGTTAAGACTATAGAAGGGACAAACACAATTTTGTTTATGCTAATAAAATTCTGCCTAAGATGATAACAAAAACAAAAAGGAAAAAAGGAGTTAATGAGGCAAAAGGGTGGAAATGAAGGAGGGAGAAGCAGGGCGGGCAGGGAGTCATTCTAGGGAGCGGGAGCAATGTGTCCAAAGGTGTACCGGTACAGAAGATACAGCCTCGATGGAAGACAAGAGTTTAAGAATCACCAATATAGCCCCAATGGAATTGGAGTGCATTTCTGGTGGCAATGAACAGGTTGAAAAGAGAAAGCAAGGTAATCAGTTTTAAAGGCTGTTATGATAATATGAGGGTATACCTGAAATATGGTAGTAATAATAGGAACGAAGGATTATTTAAAAGATAAAATTGATAGCACTTGATGACTGACTGAACATTAGGATTAAGAAAAAGCATCAATGATGGCTACATAGTTTCTACTTTGGGTTACTGAGTAAAGTATTATTTTACTTTTAATTTTATTCTGTTTGGTTCAGACTCCTTGTCTTTGAATCTACTACCTATTCGTTTATTCAAAAGACAAAGAGCAGAAAAAAAAAACTGACTTTAACCTAATCAATTTCATAATACTTATTTCTACTTTACTGAAAAATGTAAGGCATGTAGGTGAGTATTTCATAATTTCATATCCTTATATATTTTTAAATTTTAGGTAACCAAAATTCACATTTCAGTTTCAAATATTTCACATGCTTATATATCCTTGTAAGAATATTTTTAGGAAAGTACATTTTCCTCGCAATAACTCAAAATACTCAACAGTAATTTTTAAGTGATATCTTAAATCACATATGTGGTTAAACTAAAGGTCAAATAAATCCCTGCCCACTGCTTATTTAAAGGTGTCTTGGTGGGAATTTGATATAGAATGACATCATTAATGGTAAGTGGCTAAGTTTTGGGGGAGAAGTGTGAACAAAAGTGCTAGGCTTATAGTGAGAATTCAAATAATTTCATTGGTTACACACTCCCTTAAACTAGAAAGTGTGTTTATGAAAAAGTCGAAACACAAGAGAACAGAAAAGCATTTACTGAAAGATTAAATAAAACATTTAAAAAGGATTTTTTAATTATAGAAATGACAAATATTAGTTATATAACATCAAGAACTTTAAAAAAACCCTTAAAATCTATTCTTCCTATTGTAGAAACTCTTTATTGGTAAAAAAGTTTCACTAACAACCAGAGTTTATTGTAATATTCAACATTCCCCAGCTGGAAATAATCTCTTCCTCCTCTAAACTACCATACTATTTTGTTTATGGCAATTACTCCAAATAACTATAATTTAGGGAAGGTCATTTCTACTTGAAAAAAAGCTACTTGTTTTATTATTTCAAGCTACTTGAAGGCAGGAATTGTGTCTTACTCATCAGTGCCTTGCACACGGATATTCAGTAAGTAAAGTACCTGTTAAATGAATGAATAAAAATCTAAAGATCTTTTTGTTTGTGTAAGTTATGTAATCATGATTAATCAGGTTTTCTTCAACAGATTCCACTACTATGGAAAAAAAATAGTGCTTTGTATGTATACTAGAACGGCTATATCTTCATGTTCCTCATACCCATTGCTATTCTGATTTCTTTATATGTATTAATGTTTTTTAAAAACTTCCCAGCTATAAATCATTTATATCATATATCAGTACAATGTACCAGTTACTTCCTTCCTCAATACCCTGTTTTGAAGTGCAAGTCTTCCTGAAGATAAACAAGTGCTGAAATGTAGTCATCTGTGGAGTGGAAGAAGGTAAAATATAAATCAGGGAATTATAGGAAAAATGGGTACTCTTAACTAACACTATCTCAAATCACTAAAGTTTTGAAAAACACTAAAACGTCTTCAAAACTGGTTCTATACAAATTGATCACTATACTTTAATAAACTGGGATTGATCCTTATATTTTGAGCAATATTGTAAAAAGCCAACACAGACCAGAGTAACATTTGAAATATAGCCAAAATGTTTCCAAGATATATATTTTTATCTGCACTTATGCAAAAAGAAAGCTATTTTAAAACATAGCGCCTACCTCATAAAGTATGAGTTTGTAAGATGAAAAAAGAAATTACACTGAAATAAAAGTTAAAAATGGATCATCATTTGTCAAAAATAGACACATTATAAACCAAAACCTTATAGCTAGAATTGGGAAACAGCACTAATTATTCAGTGAAAAAAATATTAATTACAGTAATTATAACAGTTTTAAAGCACTTTATCATTTCTCATGTGATCCTTTTAAATTTATTCTTCATAAAAACAGAATAAAAATTATTATCCCATTTTACAGATGGTAAAACTAAAGCTCAAAATTGTGTGAAATTATGAATGACATTAGCAAATATGACAGCTGGGATCCCAGGGTGTCAAATAGAAAGAACAACAAGCTTAAAAACAGCTGGGGGTAAATTCACAGTAAGTGATACAGCAAATAACCTAAAATTAATGCAACTTAGTTTAAGAAGATATGCATCTTGGTATAGGCAAGTGAGTATTTAGATCCACTGAAATTCCTGGAACAGAGTTCACACTGGGGTTGTATATCAGAATCACCTAGGTAGTTTTTCAAAACATACGTGTCCTGAGCCTACCTGAGATCTTCTGAACAGAAACAGAGATCCATCTAAAGCCCAGGCATGTTTCTGAAAAAGCCTTCCAAGCAATTCTAACACTTCCTGATTAAGAAGTGGAAACAATGATGCATATATCTAGAGAAGTAATCCAAAAATTCACATACAAGTATGGGCTGGGTGATAAACTGGGCAGAGGAATTCTGACTACTCATAACTCCTTCTTTCTCTCTAAAAAGCTTATCGAAATGCAAGCAAAAAAGGGGTGAGGGGGGCAGGAAATATTATTATAGGGACAGCCTTTAATTACTTTGATTTATTTCAAAAGTAAATCGACCCTGGCTGGTGTTGAGCGCTGGTCTGCGAACTGAAAGGTTCACCCATTTGATTTCCAGTCAGGGCACATGCCTGGGTTGGAGGCCAGGCCCCCAGCTGCGGTTGTGTAAGAGGCAACTAATTGACAATTCTCGCACATATTGTATGTTTCTCTCTTTCTCCCTCCCTTCCCCTCTCTCTAAAAAACAAATTTAAAAAAACTTTTTAAGAAAGTGTTTTACAAAGTTAATATTTTATCTATCATTAAAAATACTCCTTAAAATACAGCACACAAATTATTATAACACACCAATGTCTCAACACCACAGTTGAGAATAACTGACTACAGACTACATCTCCCTCACAAAAGTACTGGATAACAGAGACCCAAAGGAGCAAACAGAGCTAACAATATATACTTTTCCAAATGGAATCTCTACTCACTTTGTAGAAAAAGAAAAGAAAATCTATTCTTCTTTTCGTAAACTAGGAACCCAACTGAATCATGGTGATGATCTTTACCTTAAGACACAGGTGAGTTTTTCTGTTTCTTCCTAGTTATGATAAAAATTTAAAATTACCATTTTTTACATAGCTAGAATTGCATGTAAGTAACAAAGGGGTAAAGAAAACTTAAGCTAATTCCCATAAGGAAGGAAAAAAAACTAACATGGGAAAAGAAATCAGTATAGAATAAGTTATATCAGTCAATCTGGTAAAAGGACATGTGGTCTATCTGTTGAGCAATTTTTTATTTACTTTTTTTTTCAGAATGCTTACTATCATTTAAGTGAACAAACGAGAGAAAAAATAAACTGAGTACAAACATCACTGTTAAATTCTACTCCCCTAGCTTAAATGTACACAAAACCATTTCAAATTGTTTAAAAGTAAATGGGCATTCTTGAAAGATATATTTTCTATCTAGCATCTAATCTAGTCTATTAATATTGGTTTTGTGGTTTCACAAAATTCTAGAATCATTAGGATACTTAAATAGTAAGTTCCAAGGGTCTCTAGTTGTTTCTGTTTCCTACAGGTTTGAGTCCCAAAACTGCTCCACCACAAAACAAAACTAACACTTATGGGCATATATTATCACATCTGTTCCTCACAAGACTCTGCAATAGTTACTCCCATTTTTATATCACAGAGTGGTAGAAGCAGAATAAGAAACAATTCAGATCCACCGTGGACTAAAGTCCAGGTTTATTCCAATATATCAGGCTGATTCTCAATTGGGTCATAAGGATCCAAGTAAAGACATTTTCAGATGAGTATTTGACTGATTTCTGTATCATAAGGCAGATAAAAGATGTAAAAGATTTTGGCAACAGAGATTCTACTGCTAGAGTCCATTGCTGTGGGGGTAAAAAAAACAAGTGTTCAATAAAAATTTTACTTTGAGAGTGAAAAAATAGAGAAATATTTAAAATCTGTCCTAGATTTTTCATGTATTTAACTAAATTAAAAATAGATGGCAGGGCCAAATCATCTGTCTTGATTAAGGTTGCCAGGTTTAAAAATAAAAATTACAGGGTGTTCATTTAAATATGAATTAAAAATAATTTTTTTGGTATAAGTTTATCCCATGCAATGTTAATGATCATTATTCACAACTGGACAAATTGGACAAATATTTTTCTGCTAATCTAAAGGATTTTTTTTTTGGGGGGGAGTATGTGAAACTACTGTATTTTGCCATGTATAATGTACCCACGGTTTTGTGTGCATTATACACGGGATTATTATGCCCATTATTATACCCATATATAATGCACATCCTTATTTTTCCCTCAAAAATTTGGGCAAAAAAGTGTGCATTATACATGGCAAAATATGGTAGATAGGGAGAAAAATTACTAGAACATTCACTTTTATTAACAGTATTCCTGTTATATTCTGCTGTATAGTGAATGATATACAGAGTGTTAAAACAAAAGTAAATTGTTTACTATATACATAAAATGAAAAATGTCCCTACATCTTCCCATTTAACATGTTTCTCTGTATCGGGCCTAGATTTCTGACACCCAAATTTGGACCCTTGGAAAACAAAGAGTTTTCTTTTAATAAATAAAAAAAATCTGTGTGATTTACAATTTTCATACTATTTCTTTTGTTGTACTTTATATCTTGTTTACAATAAAGAATTTCCTTTGGTATAAAAAAAGTATATACCATGCAATTACATAGATCATGTGACCACAATCTCAAATCACTTGCAGAGAACAGATGAGAGAAAGATGGAACAAAAGGAATTCTGAGTCCCTTAAGCCGTATTTGAGATACTACAATACACTCACCCTAGGCATTCCCCAAAGTGATTCATAATTCCTCACTAGTCATTTCATTCACTCATTTCTTTTATTCTGTGTCTATCATATATCACCTTCATTCCTCTATACTATTGTTATTTCTACATTTTTATGTGTTGCATTTCTGAAATAGACTTCATACTTGTACATAGTCTTTTATTTAAAAAAAGAAGTCATTTGTTTTAGTTATCAATTCCAGCTTGCAGCTGTACCTAAACTTAACAATTTAAGTTGTACCACGCATATATTTTCTGCCCCCTTACTCAAGGGAAAGTTTTCTTTTTTTTTAAGTATATTTTATTGATTATGCTATTACAGTTGTCCCATTTTTTCCTCCCCTTTATTCCCCTCCACCTTGCACCACCCTTCACACTGGCATTGCCCTCCTTAGTTCATGTCCATGGGTTGTACATATAAGTTCTTTGGCTTCTCCATTTCCTATACTATTCTTAACCCCCCACCTCATCTATTTTGTACCTACCATTTATGTTTCCTATTCCCTGTACTTTTCTCCCATTTCCCCCGCCCTGCTCCCCGCTGATAACCCTCCATTTGATCTTCATTTCTGTGATTCGAGAAACAATTTTCTTGATAGTCACATTATAGACAAAGTTGGGAAGTAGTGTGTGATTTACACAAAAAATTTCTTTGGGTACTTCCTATGTGACACAGCAGAACTATACTAAAGAAAACTGGTAATAAGAATAAATTACCTAAATTTTAAAACATATTTTACCAACTAAAGAAAACTGGTAATAAAAATAAATTACCTAAATTTTAAAACATATCTTACCAAAGACAGTACTATTTATTAGTAAACAGAGCTATGTGCACCCAAGAGCATTTTATACTTTTTATTGGAACAATGAGAACCTTTAAATTCAGGTCTAGAATAGCTAATTTTATTTAAATATACAAGTGTAATGAGGGTCTAATGGGTATAGGAATATTTTTCTTCACAATGTCTATTCTAATTAATCATGTCAAAAGACTAAAATCAAGGTGTAATGTAAAAAGACAACTTAATAGAATGTAAGCTGTAAAATTCGAAATAATCTGATTTATTTACCTGAACAAATTTAGACATATATAAAAATCCCAGTTACCAATGGTACTTATATAATTTGCTTTTGAGATTATGATGTTACTTTTCATGTTATACACATCACATATTCAACTAACATCCATATTTACATATGACATCCGGGGAGAAATGAAGAACTGGTCTTAAAGGCTTGGTAATCAATAAAAATACCTCTTGAGGTTTTACTACTACCTTACTACAAATAGAATCTAATCTAAACAATGATAAACTAATTTAGCAAAAATTTTTTTTTCTGTGACTGAGTTAAATTACTGTTTGAAAACAGGATGGGAATTTATAATTTAGTGACTCTTTTTCTCTGGGGTCTTTACAACTGATTAAGGAAAGTACATCCAGACTCCATTTTTAAAATTTGCTTAGTAGTTTTCAAACAACTGTAACAACAATTTCAAACAATTTAAGTAACTTGTGATAATCCACAACTTCTTATTGCCTTAAAAAAATTTCCCCTTTGAATTATAGAATCAGCCCTCACAACAGCACAAAATAAGTGTCGTTAGTCAAGTTTCAATTGTATCACATTTTTAAATGATGTGGGTCTTACAATACTCTATAAATGGTTAATTCTTTCCTGTTTTTAAAAAATTAGATTACATTCATACTATATACTAATATAGTTTGGCTCAATTGCCAGAAGGCTGACCATCTTAAAACCTATGATGCTCACCATTCTCTACTACTTTCATACAAGATCTCATCACCGATAAATTAACCTACTATTTCAAGTCATCTTTGCGCTTTTAATCTAAATGTGCTTTGAATTTATGAATTTTCAAGATTATCTGAAAGTCTGGGGGTCAGTGAAGTGGATAAAGAGAAAGTTGAAGTAGTTTAAACTCCACTTGTATTCTCACATGAAAACCACAAACTGAAATCAAATGTCATCACCCCAATTTCCTTTTCAGCCTACAGCAGTTGCTGTGGACGGCATTGTTCTTCTCAACCCCTTTGAAAAGTCCTCTAAGTTTTCAACTTCCTCTTCTCTGCCAGACATCAGCCTTCTGCTGAGGGTCCCTGTCCCAGGGACTGGGGAGGAGGGTAAGCATAAACAAGAGCCCCTGTTTAGCCCGCTAGTAAAGCGCTGACCACAAACCTTTACGCCTCCCTGCCTTTGTTCACGCCCCTCCCTCAGTCCGGAACGCGCCCTTAGGAGCCGCACCAGAATCCTGAAAAGGTCCAACTGGAACGCAGTCTACTCGATTTACTTCCCTTTGGTTACAGGCTGACCTAAAATAAACCATGGCTGTAAATTCGAGACTCTTTCCCTTATCCTCTAAGCTGTCTTGGTAAACTCGTTTTCCCTCAAGAGACTCGCCCATTTATTAACTGAAAATAAATATTTTCATAAGTGAAACAAAGGTGTTTTCATTCCTACCCATGTTTTAAAACACGCATATTCTAAAAATCCTCTTTTCACTTCTTTCCAACAAAGGAAAAAGAAAACAACCCGACTTCTCCGTAAACTAGAACGCACAGTAAAAATTATCCACTTTGGTGAAGGAACATTTTCACTTAAGCTCTGTTAAAACGACCACTCGTTACTTTTTAAAGTACACATTCTGTGCAACTGTCAGCACAACGATCACCACTTAGCCCTTGATGAAATTTTAAAAAGCAGAGCTCTCTGAGGTTTGAGGTTCCTCATTCCTAGTCTAAAACAGAAAACCGCCATTTCAATATAAATCAAATTTTCAATACAAGAACTCCTCGCCTCCCTTTATGTAGATTATTACTTCCCTAATCCCAAAACCAAGTCGTTGGGAATTTCTAAGTTTCCGGCTACTATAGTGGCATCAAGTTACAGAGCATGGCTTTGATTTCGCACGCAAACCACTTTTTATGAGGTTGACAATTTGCCGGATAAGGCGATTTTAAAGACAGAATGCGCCACAATCAGAACTGAGCCCCCGAAACTGAGCAGCAAGGTCCCGGGACGAAGTCCTTCCCCCCAAGTCCGGGACTGGCCCACGGCGCCGGGAACACTCACCGGAGGCCATGGCTTCGCTCCGTTCTGCGCGTCGGGACCGGAGGCTGCCGCAGTCAGTCAGCCCGCCAGTCAGTCTTCTGCCTGCGGGACGCCCCCAGTCCCTCAGACCACCCCTGAAGCCTCCTCCTCCTTCCAGTCCTGCTTTGCTTTGCCTCTCACACCTTCCCACCCCCTTAGCTGTCGCGCTCCAAATCGCCCGGCGTCGTCAGTCCGGAGAGCCAGAACCAGGGGAAGGGGGAGGAGCGCCGCAGGAGCCCAATGCAGTCACTACCAGCGCAGCGCGGTAAGGGGATTTCCCATGGCTGACGTAGGCTCCTTGCCACTGCCTTCCCCCGGGGCGGAGGGACGGGGCGTCCTCGCGGCGTGCGCGCGCGCGCGAATCTGCTGTCGACGGCCCACGCTCCGCCCCTCCCGTGCCCTGCCCACGCTACCACCTGGGGAGCTGTGGTGGGCTCAGCCCCAGGTCTGAGGAGCTGGTGAGGGGCATCTTCGGGATCGCAGGGAACACTGGGAGCCAGCATGTGATGGTCCTGAGCGTGCGAAAGACGCCAGCTCCTGAGAAATCCCCCTCCTCCAGGTTGTTCTTCCGAGCGCGGTTTAAAGTTCAGGAGCGAGTAGGAGGGTGCAGTGGCGTCGAGAGGCCGGCCACCCGGGAGCCCTTGGGGGCGGGTCGGGCGGCGAAGTGGGGCTGGCCCTCCTGGTCCAGAGGATAGTAAAGCCCGGGGTTTTCGTTGGGTGGTTCCCCCTCGTCCGGATTTTGCATATGCAAATCTTCGCCCCCGCGTCGTCGGGTGGTGCGGCGCTTCGGTCGCGGTGCGCCCTGTAGGGGAAGTGGCGTAGCGGCTGCTGCCTGTATTCATTTGTAATTCATGTATTTGCCCATGGGGACCCCTGCAGTCCTGTTTTCCCTCTTCATATCTAAATTGCGAAGACTCAGTTAACCTTTCTACTTAGTAAAGCTTATTAAACTCTTAAGGTCCACGCTCTGAGGTCTTTGCGTCATTACTCAGTGCGCTCAAGATTAGTGCAGTGCACCCTATCCTGGCATTTGACAAAGATACCCAGAAGGAAAGGGTGAATGGGAAAGAGCGTTTAGTGTGTTAAAGGAATCTAGTATAACTTTGTTTCCCTCGTGTGCTAAGAACCTCGTATGTGGGAGTTCATTTACCTCATTTTATAACATACTGTTATCCTCGTTTTATAGATGAGGTAGTCGGGGTTTAGAGAAGTAATACTTCAGAGAAGTTAAGTTCCTATTTCAGAATGCTGGTAAAAAGAATAGTACAGTTTAAACACAGGGTTGTGTGATTCCAAAGTTCCATGCTCTTTCCAATACCCCTTGCTTTCTAAAACAAGGAGGGAAAATGGGGAATCAGCCTGCCATACTAGTGCCGAAACTGGAGGACCCAGTTGGGGGAAAAACCCAAAATCTACTAGCATCAAAATATTCTTTTCGTGAAATGTAGAAAAGTAGAAAAGAGTGAAACTATTGCATAAGCATTAAACCATACTGTAATGCACTAAAGAGATTGCGAAGAAATCTAACTTGGTGAGGAGGATGAATTTTATTCCAACTTCACACAGAAAGCTATTGAGAGTTTAAGTGTTTCATTAACTTAATTATATTTTGAGATTTTACTCTGGCTAATGTGTTAAACTGTTAGCATATACTAGAGGTAAGGGTAAAGGCAAAGCAGTTAGATTATTGGAGTAAGTAGTCTGAGAAGTAAAAGTGGTTTTGACTAGTGTTTCTGCAGAGGAGATGGTGAAAAGAAGTCAGATTTAGTAAGATATTTTGGTGACAGAGCCAGAAATACTTGGCGGTGGATTGCATGTAGGTGGGAAAGGAGAGGGAGGGAGGGAGATGCGGGGGAGAGAGAGAAAGAGGATGGAAGGAAGGAAAGAAGGAAGGAAGGAAGGAAGGAGGGAGGGAAGGAAGGGAGAGAGAGAAAGAAAGAGGGAGAGAGAAAAGGAATTGGAAACTCCCATATATTTGGTGTGAGCAACCAGGTAAAAAGGAAAAGGAAGGAGAAAATGTCTGAGAGGGAAAATCAGGAGTTGTATTTTGGACATGTTATATTACACATGCCTATTAGATATCCCAGTAGACAATCGAATGTGCAGAACTAAAGCAAATGGGAGAGGACTGGGCTAGAAATAATGATTTGGGAGTTAGCATTCTACTTAAAGAGTGCAAAGAGAGACAAAAAATTTAAAAAGAGCCCTAGGATCCTCCAAGTCTTAGGGAACTGGTAGAGATGAAGGAGCTGCCAATGAAGTAGGAGGAAAACCAATAGACTGTGGTGTCCCAGAGAGTGTTTCAAAAAGAATGAAAGTGGTTAGCTGTGTTAAATGATTCTGAGAAATTGAAAAAGATAACGACTTTGGATTTGGCAAGATGAAGGTCATTAGTGACTTTGATAAAAGGCATGTCAGTGGAATGGTGGGGATGAAGCTGAAATTAAGGTTGAGAAGAGAACGATGGAAACCATGAGTCTAAACAACCCTTCAAAGAATGTTAAAGGAAACAAATGGGGCAATAGCTGGAGGGGGATGTGGAGTTATATTAGGCTAAGGGCTATCATTGACAACTGCAGTCTCAACAGGTTAACATAATTAAAGTTTATTTATCATTTGAGTCACAGTCCCATGTGAGTTGAATGTCTGTCTTCCAAGAATAACCCAGGGACCCAGGTTCCTACAACCTTGCAGCACCAACATGTAGCCATCAGAATCGCCTTGGAAAGAAAAGTGAGTAGAGAATCACAAATGGGAGATTTTTATGGGCTAGGCCTGAAAGTGGAATACATTAATTCTGGTCACAATCTACTTTCCACATGGCCTCCACAAGGGGGCTGAAAAATATAACCGAGAAATGTAATTTAGCTGTGTGCCCAGGAAGAAGAGAAAAAATGTGTATCAGTGAGCATTAGCAGTCTCTGGCACGGAAGTTTTGTTTTGTTTTGTTTCGTTTCGTCTTGTTTTGTTTTGTTTATAGAGGGTGATATTAAAGCATATTTGTATAAAAATGAGACTGACTCAACAGTAAATGGATGATGATAGAGAGAAAGGAGGTAATGTGTGAGGAAGGGAGAGAAATCAGAGCACAAGTTATGGGGCTGGCTATCGATTGGAATGGGGATACTTCTGTGGTTATAAGAAGGAGGTTAGAGCAGTTGCAGAGAACCTGGTAGACCTGATGGTATGAAAATTAGGTAATCAGTCAAATTGCCCCTCCCCCTGCCTTTTATAGTGAAGTATGATGATGTAAAGTTTAACTAAGAGTGGAGGGCAGTGAGAGAATGGAAGGTTCAAGGAAGAAAAGAAACTGAAAATGTGGTCTGGGAGAGTGGAACTTAATAAGGTGTATCTGGCTGTGCTGAATATCCATTTGAAATTTGTGGTCATAAATGTAATGTTAGACCAGTAAACAGTACTTCTTATATGGCTTTTAACCCAGGGGACACCAATGGGGAATTTTATGAGAAAGAAGACAAAGAACTAGGAAAATTTAAATCTGAATGGGAACATGAGGGAGGGATGCATAATACCTCCCAACCCACACACATTCCTTGAGTAATCTCATCCATTTTCATGATTTTCCCATGGTCACAGGACCATATATCCAGCCTGCATCTTTCCCTGGTCTTCAGACCTGTATATCCAATTATCTGCTAGACACCTCCATAGGGAAACTCATAGGCACCTCAAACTCAGCATACTCAACATCTCTCCCAAGTTTACTCTTACTCCCATACACCTTAAACCACCATTTACCCATAAACAGGTTAGAAAATTAAGAACCATCTTTGACTCTTGTTCTCACCACCCCCACCAGCCCTACAACATCCAGTCACCAAATCCTACTGGCTTTACCAATCAAATATGAATCCTTTTCTTTTCCATCTTGATTGCCACTGTCCTTGTTCAAGTCATTATTATATTTCATCTTAACTACTGGAATGGCCTCCTATTCTGCTTGTCTATACTTTTGTTCCCTGTGAAAGCCATTCAAACCTATTCAGACCCTTTGCTGATTGAGTCCTCTGTACGAATGCACATCAGACCATACCACTCTTCTGCTTCAAAGCCATCCATCAGCCTTAGATCCAAACCCTTAGATGTGGCCAACTACTTCCTCCATAATCTGGCCTCTGCCTCTTTCTTCAGCCTCATCTTCTACACTCCATGCCTTGCACTTTACACTGCACTGAACTGATTCGTAGCTTCTTATATACCAGAAACCATGCTGTTTCTTGTCTCTCTGCCCTTGTTCATGTTTTCCTCTCTGCCTAGAATGCTTCTCCCCAGAGACATGCTGTGTTTATGGACTGAAAGACTCAGTATTGCTAAAATATTAGTTCTCCCTAACTTAATCTATAGATTTAACGAATCCCAGTTGAAACCCCCGTATATTTTTTTGTTGGAATTGACAAGGTGATTCTTAAATATATATAGAAATGTGAAGGTCCTAGAATAGCCAAACCAATATTGGAGAATAAAGCTGGAGAATGTACATTACCAGATATTCAAGTTATTTTAAAAGTGCAGAATGAAGATAGTATGATATTGGCACAAAGTCAGACAAATAGAACAATGGGCTGAATGAAAAAACTCCAGAATCAGACCCTTGCTCATTACAGTCATTTGTTTATAACATCTCCACTACAGTTATCTAGGGGAAAGGAAGGTCTTTTCATTAACTGGTACTGGGACAAATTTGTCATCTATATGGAAACTTGACTTTAACCTTATACCATACCCAAAATATGATTTAAAATAGATCACTGGCATAAATATTAAAAGTAAAGTAATAAAACTTCTAGGAGAAAACATTCATAAACTGGGGATAGACAAAGATGTCTTCAACATTACATAAACAACAAAAACAAAGGATATATAAATTGGACTTAATTAAAATGAACTAAAAGATGCCACTGAGAAAATGAAAAGGCAAGCCACACACCGGAAGAAGATACTCGTGATACACACATCTGATAAAGAAGCCAATGGCATCCAAGAAGCTATTCTGCTCAGGTCTCAGTTCTAGAGAGAATCTACCTCAGCTTTTTTAAACAAGATTTTATTTACTTATTTTTAGAGTGAAGGGGAGAGAGGGAGAAAGAGAAAGAGACACACACATGAATGTGAAAGGGAGACATTGATCAGTTGCCTCTCATATGCACCCTGACCGGGGACTGAACATGCAACCCAAGTATGTGCCCTGCTGGGAATCGAACCAGTGACCTTTTGCTTTGCAAGATGATGCCCAACCAACTGAGGCACATCAGTCAGGACTATCTCAACTTTTAAGCCAAGGCCACATGTTGCCTTGGAAGCACCTAGCCAATGATGAGCACAGTGGTAGTACAAGGGCTTTCTGTCTCTGACCAGTGCAGGACTTCTCTATGGGCAATATTTGTGTCAGAGCTACTCACTGGACTGGCTGAGACTTTCTCAGAGGTGCACCTAATCTGACTCTGTTCCTACTAAGTTCTTCTGTCCCCCTTTCTTTTCACAACTGTCAGACCTGCATCTGAAGACTTTCCCTGCCTATTGCTTCTTTTCTTCCCTTTTATTTTTCATAGGTGTTATCCCCAATAAATCGCTTGCATTGCTCATTGCATTAGCATCTGCTTCCCAGAGGACCCAATTGGTACTCATATCCATTCTACAAATCAGTAGGAATTCAAGATAAATAACCCAGTGTTTTAAGTGGGCAAAAGACTCAAACAAGCATTTTACAAAGGACAGCCAGATGACTAATAAGCATATAAAGTGGTGCTCAGCATCACTAGTCATCTGGGAAATGTATATAAAAACCACAGTGAAATATTGCTATATCTTCATCAGAATGGCTTTAATTAAAAG
Organism: Mormoops blainvillei; assembly: GCA_004026545.1. Classification (NCBI taxonomy): domain Eukaryota; kingdom Metazoa; phylum Chordata; class Mammalia; order Chiroptera; family Mormoopidae; genus Mormoops; species Mormoops blainvillei. The sequence continues at coordinate 26,178 of PVJD01007960.1, forward strand.
GAGCATACTAATTGTTCGTGAGGTTGTGGAACAAATTTTTCGTGGGAATATAAACTGTTACAACAACCTTGGAAAACTGGCAGTATCTGCTAAACTTAAAATATAAATATCCTATGATCCAGCGGTATAGAAGCTCCTCCACTTACAATAGGTTTGTGTCCCAATAAACTCATTGTAAATTGAAAATATCATAAGTTGAAAATGCATTTAAAACATCTAACCTCGCAGTCAGCTTGAGTGTGCACCATAGGTAGTGAGGAGGTGTCCTTGGCCATTCCCCCGTCTGCTGCCTTTGGGCTGCACTGTGGGAGCAAGGGCACACCTCCATGCTCCATGGTGGCTCCGGTGCTCCTGGCTGCCTCCACGCACCCCACATCCACCCCTGTGGCCGCCATGGGTGCACACGCCATGACAATGAAAGATGAGAAGTCCTTCAACCAGAGCTTGGCCAAGTGGAGGCCCTTCATCTACAACCTGACCACCGAAGAATTCCTGGGACGCACTGCCAAGAGCTTGATGGGGTTTGATCTTGCTCTTCTGCCTAGTCTTTTATGGGGTCCTGGCTGCTCTCTTCACATTCCCAATGTGGGCTGTGCTTCAGACATTGAACGATGAGGTTCCAAAATATCGTGACCAGATTTCTAGTCCAGGACTTATCATTTTTCCAAAATCAGCATTGGCATTGGAATAGTCATTCAGTATGCCTGATCCAGAGTCCAGTAAAGGTCCTTTGAAGACCTTAATAAATTTCAAAAGCATGTGCTTTAGAAAAACAGAAGAATCTCACAGTCTGTCCTGGCGGAGTACTCTTTGAACAGAAGGGTCCAGTTTATGTTGCATGTTAGTTTTCTGTTGTCTTACTTCAAGCATGCAGTGGTGTGGATGATCCTGACTTTGGCGACTCCATGGACACCCTTGTATTCTTGTGAAAATGAACAGTGTAATTGGAATAAAGCCTCAAGGAGAACCAAGGATAGAATACTCTAGTATCCCTAAGGGTAAAAACACAGCAGCTCTATCAGGTTATCCTCCCAAGGGAAATATACACTTAAAATATTTCCTATATTATGGGAAAAACTACATGTGAACTATCTACAGCCATTAGTTGTCATCCAACTCAGCTTTGGTGCCAGAAGTAACAGTCAAGTGCAAGACTGTTGGATCACCCAACCTGAAAAACTATTTTGGTGACATGTTTTTAGGATGAGTTGTATTCAAAATCACAATGCATGTGTAGTAGGAGTTAGAATACGTCCAAAGATTAAATGTTGTGTTGTCTGTCTTCATTTTGTATCAGCTGCACCTGACATTCTAGAATTATGAGACCACCTGAGAGAAGGGTCGGGTGATACATGACACTGGAATAACATTATAATGTGCTCCCAGATCATGGTGTTCCGTGCCCTCCGCGGTAACTGCCTATTGCCTCTGCTGCCTTTTGGAACCTTTTTACAGTCACCAGATGGGGACTGTGAACAGCAGATTCTGAACATGGGGGTCTTGTCCTAGTTTTACATATTTTAATTGCCAAGTGTCTAAAGCTTAATGGGCTGTGCTAGGTAAATATTTTATAGGTTTAACAGTTATTAACTGTCATATTTTGATGCCAGCTAAGTTTTAGGGATAAAATGGTACCTGACCAACATGAATTGACTTTACAGCTGCAAAAAACTGTGTGTGGAGAAGTTCGATGTGTGAAGAGGAAAAAAAAGAAAAGGAAAGTTGATTTGAAAGGTTGTCTTGAGTTTTTTGTAAAGTTATCTTTTACATGCTGATCTAGTCTGCGGATCTTTTTGATTAAGAGCACAAACTGTTTATTGTAAAGCATGAAAAAGAAAAAGTAGTGATGGGACTAAACCTCTTATAAAAAAGCACTTGAAAAAAAAAGTATTTTAGACCATAGCTTAAATAGCATTTTTAGGTTACCCAATATGAATAGGCACCTGATTTTTTAATGAAATTACATTCCTAAGATTTAAATTGTATAATAGTTTGTGAAATATCTTGTTACTGCTTTTATTTAGCAGACTGTGGACTCTAGTAAAAAATATAGATTGTAAACTATAAAAAAAAATCTAACTTGCTGAACATCATAACAGCTTAATATACCTTGAATGTTGTTGTCAGAGCATTTATATTAGCCTATAGGTGGGCAAAATCATCTCACTGCTGCTGCCCAGCATCACGAAAGAATATCATACTGCCTAGTGCTAGCCCAGGAGAAGATCAAAAGTCATATCACTTTTGCACCATTGTAATGCTGAAAAATCAGCAGTTGAATCATCATTAAGTTGGGGACTGCCTGTACTACTCTTAGGTATATACCAAACAGAAATACGTTCTTATATCCACCAAGAGATGGACAAGAATGTTTAAGGCACCTGTATTAGTATTACCCAACAGTAAGAAAACAACTCAAATGTTCATCAACAGCAGAATGGATAAACAAACTGTGGTAAGTTCATACTATAGATTTCTTCCCAATTATGAAAAAGAATGTACCATTGCCACACAATAATATAGATAAATTTTATAAGCATAAGTGAAAAAGTCATACACAAGAGTACATACTATGTGAATCCATTTATATCAAGTTCAAAAAACAGATAAAACTAATTGTGATGGGAGGGCAGAATATTGAGTAACTTTGGGAGTGGATATTGATGAAACTGGCCCAAGGGAAACTTCTCAGTTGCTAGAAACATTTTATATCTTGGTCTGGGTTGTGGGTGGGTGACAAAGACTTTCTTCTTGACCAAACTCTAGTCAGGCTCCCCTGAGCCTCTTCTCAACTAGGCCTCAAGCTTGGCCTATAACAACGGCAGACTCAGCACGGCAGGTGGGCACGTATTATTTTGCCCACCTGCCACACTAAGAGACTTGAACAAACACTAGCTAAAGGTCCTAACAGCTGAAGGCCGCATCCCTCAGATGATGACTTTAGCCCCTTTAGGTTGTTGCTTGGGAAAGCTCCAGGCTGCCAAAAGAATTGACTGTTCCAGCCAACAGCTGAAGACAAGACCCCTGTCTCCCAGTCAAAGTGGGAGGGTAGGAGCCTAACTTCAAGAAATGCCTGTTAACAAATGCAGATGGCCTAATAATATTGACTGATTGCCCCTTTCTGCTTTTTGTAAATTTCCAATCTCTGGCTCCTCATTCCCTACTCCCTCCTCCCTTAAAAAAACTTGGTCATCCCTGCACAAATCGAAGTTGACACTGTACTCAGTTCACACTGTGCTGTCTTCCCTATATCAATGGTTACTGAGTAGAATCTGTCTTTACTACTTTAACTAGTGTCCAACTTTGTTTATCTTTGACCTGTGCTACATATATTGAATATTTAAAAACTGAGCTCTACTGGTGTGTAAAGACATGTGCACTTTATGTATGTTATAACTCAAATTTTTAAAATATTTGAAAAGAGCCCTGGCCAGCTGGCTTAGTTGGTTGGAGCATCCTGTGCACCAAAAAGTTGCAGGTTTGATCCCCGGTCAGGGCACATACCTAGGTTGTGGGTTGGATCCCTGGTTGAGGGGCAAACAAGAGGCAACAAATCGGTGTTTCTCTCACACATCTATGTTTCTCTCTCCTCCTCTCTTAAATCAGTAAACATCCTCGGGTGAGGATTAAAATATATGTACATTTGAAAAGACTTTTTATTAACTTTCTCCCTGAGGGCCACACAACCTGCCCAGCCTTACCTTGAGACCCTGCTAACTACCTCTCTCCTCTCCACAGCCTAACACACACTTCTTCACTTGGTTCATTTCTACTCATCTTTCAAAACTCAACTTACAAGAAGGCTTTGTGGATTCCTCTAGCCAAATAGGCTGTTGCTTCTCTGTTGTTTGTTAGCAACTTCTAGAGTTCCACCTGAGGTGAAATTCAAAACTAGCCCCTGTATACAGGGCAAGGAGAGACTTAAGAAAGAGGTAGACCACTCCAGATTGGCAGGGGGCAGGTGTAGTAAGTGAGAGAATTTACAAGGATTGTCTTGGGAAGCTACAAGACAAGTAGAGCTCTGCACCCACCCATCAGCGTACTGAAGCATTCTTTGAGAACGGCTGCAATACCCACAGAAGGAAGTGATACTTAAGGAGGGTGGGTACCATCTGGGTAAGTGGAGAGAAAGAAAGAAAACCTGTGCGTGGGAAAGAGTGGGACAATTGAAGCAGAAGCTGTGCAGCAGGCAGACAGTGCTAGCTGACTTTTTTTGCTGTATTAATTGTGGCTTGAAAATTGCCCAACTGCACTGTATCTCCCAGCTTCCCTTGAGTACAGGTATGTGCCCACCCATTCCTAGGCGAGACTTTCCAGACGGTGAACCTGCTTCTTTGTTTGCCTACCTGAGAGCTAAAAAGGTGTCCTGTGATCCCTGTTCCGCTGAATTTTTGAGGACGGTGTCCTAAAGGTTATGATTGAGAAACAAGATGGAAGGAATCTGTGTGATGGCATGGAGCAGCCTGGAACTCAGATACTGAATTACACTGCATTTATTTCTCTTTGTTATAACATTGTGTTAACTAATATGAGTATATACTAAGAAATAGAAATAAGCTTAAAATCTGGTAATGGATGGGTGAGAATGCTGAGAGGAGTAGTTTAGTTTCATCTCATAGGCAGCAGAGATATATGGAGAGTGCTATGATAGAGGCAAGTGTTTCAGGAAAATCAGATTAGTAGCATAAAAAGCTTCCATTGAAAGATTATTGCGGTGAAACAGATGTGAACCTGTAACAGACTGGAATATTGAACATGGAAATGAAGAGGAAGGGAAACAAGATATATTATAAAGAGAAGTTAAAGACCTTGGTGACCAACTGGATATAGAGAATTAAGGAGAACCAGGAGTTAAAGAAAAGTCCCAGATAGAAATCTGGGTGAGAAATCTAATTTGGAAAAATGCTGATACAGCAGGAAGTGCTGTCAGGAAAGTAGAAATATATGGATTAACTTAAAAAATTCATAAATAGTTTGGAGTGTGACAGCACACCCAGATCCTGCCATCATCAGTTTTGCCAATTCTCCTTCCTATCCTATAGCAGTCCATGTGCCACCACTTTTAAAGCAAACTTTAGGGGAAAGGGACAGTCCCTAATATAAGAACTATAGCTATGAGGAAACCTGCCTTACTTACCTATTTTCATTTAAGGAACTGAAACATTAGGTTTGTGAACACCCAGAGAAATGAAATCTAAGTACATGAAAACTCTAAAAAGCAGTCATCAGACATTAATTTTTAAAATGCCTCTTTCTTTTTAATCTTTATGTTTGTTTATTGTGTTAAGTCCTATAGTATTACATATGCTAGTTTTGCATGTGTAGCACTGCCTGGAAATATGACACAGTGTACTAACTTGGTTTCTGTAACAGTAATAGCTGATGTTTCACACACATGAGATCCAATAATTACTGGTACAGATTTAGAATTAGCATTTTTCAGAACTGGTAATAAAGTCGTCATTACCTTAAAGTCATATGATGTTTCTGATATGCCTCAACAGAGGATAGCCTGTTTTAAGGTTTGAAGGAAACCTATGGGTCCATTAGTACACTCTTTCATTTTACACATGAAGAAATGGAGGCACAGAAAATTTAAGTGCTTTGCCTATACTCATGCAGCTAGTTAGTTGCTGAGCTAGAACTTGAAACTAGGCCTCTAAACTCTTAGCTCTCTTTTTCCCCTTTACCACATTGCATTTCCAAAAATGACCTAAGACATAAAGCAGTATAAAAATATTTCTTAGCTAACTAATAGCCATAATCAAACTAATAAAAATGTTAATATCTAGAGTGCCTAACATTCACAGGCTCTGTGTCTTTTAAACTCTTTTCTCCAAAATCCTCCAGATAAATGCCTTTAATTAAAAAAAAAAAGAGTTGAAGAGCTGATCTTTACTTTCCAATCTCTGTGGAAAAAGTAAAGATCAATTCTTCAGCTTTTTTAAAAATTAAAGGCATTGACTGTCTTATTCATCATTTTTTCCCTATACTGGTTAGTATACTGCCCTGAGTATTGAGATACTTAGTAAATATCTAAAGGAATATAAGTTGTTATACATTGAATCACTCTAGTATTGATATGAGTGACAATATATGACCATTGGGCATTAGATGCTACTACTATTGGAGAAAAAAAAAAAGGCGTAAGTTTTAACATCTCCATCCCTGTCCAAAGAGATAAGTAACTATGCCTGTACAGAGACATAATATGGTTATGTTAAGGCAAATACCAAAGTCATGAATTTAATAGCATAAAAGAAAGCTGAGCCAGCCAGTTAACAAGTTCTTTAATAATATTCAAAATCCTTAATTATTTTGCTAAAATTCTTATTTTAAAATCACAATATCAAAAATATACATATAAAGAAAGACTGGAGAAAAGGAGAGAAATGACCTATAATTTTGCCTCACTAATACAAATGTCACCCATGTGCACGTGTGTATATGTGTATGTATTCCCTTCCAGAACTTTTACATATGTAGATTTGATTTATTTCTTTTGCTATTACTTGATCATGGTAAAAAATTAAAGCGGAGCCCTGATTGATGTGGCTCAGTGGGTTGGGTGTCATTCAGCAAAGCAAAGGGTCGCCAATTGCATTCCCAGTCAGAGCACATGCTTATATTGCAGGTTCAGTCCCTGCTGGGGTACATGCGACCAACTGATGTTTCTCTCCCTCTCAGTCTCCCTCCCCTCCCCTCTCTAAAAATAAAAAAATAATTTATTAAAAAAAATTAAAGCGGAGAAAATGAGACTCAATTAAAATGATATCATCCCCAATCCTGTGTAAAAAATATCCAAGAACATTGGTTTGGAGCCTATCCTCACATCACTTTTATCGGATATTTTATATAGCTACAAGCATGAATACTGTACATACATAAAACATGGTAGCCTGGGGTTTTTTTTCCACTTGGTATTATGCTGTCCACATTTTCTCCTGTTGCTGCATAGTTTCTATACTAAGCTCTTTAAGGATGGACGTTGGCCAGAGAATGGATGTCCTAGGAAACTGGGAATAGTTTCCAAGGTTTGTAGGTCTAACTGAAGTTAAAAAATAGATTGTGATAGCATAATCAATAAAATATAATTTAAAAAATAAAATAAAAAACAGATTGTGTATAACCATGGTGTGAGAAGACTGGAAAAGTAGGGAATTATGAACAGAAGGTTGTGCTTCCTAAATTACTGAATAAGAAAGAAAAGCTTATTTTATCTAACAACTGAGATTGAGGACAAGCATAACTTTTATCTAATAATCCAATCTAAATATTTCATCTAATATTTACAGCAAAGCATCAAAAAATCTAATGAAGTTCAAAATATATTAAACATAATTTTAGATATTCCAGATGGAACTTCTTCATTTTCATAGTAAACATAAGCACATTTATTTTTATTTAGTGCTTATTAAAAGTGATAGATCAATATTACAAATAATAAAATTATACTTTCATGTTACTGGGTATATTTTTAATACTTTTTTGCCTTAGACTTGATATGATCTTAGTGACATCTCTTCTCTTACTGGTTATAAATGAAACTTAAACTTAAGAAATGTTAAATTAGTCAGTGATTAAATACTTGCCATATGCCAAGCACTGTGTTAGGCTCTAGCAATACAGAGGTAAAATTATGTCCCAGCTTCAAGGACCTTACAGGATGTGCCATTCTAATATAAGGTAGTTAGTGCTGAAATAGTAAGGACAGGATACAATGGATCCTGGAATCTTCACTCCCGCTTTGCTGAGGCCAGAAGACCTCCCCTTCTGTCCAACACTGTATCACACTTTGTCATCGAGGCTTCCAAAAGGACTGCTTGTGCCCCAAGCGTCCCAGAATCTGTCATGAATACAGTTCCTTTATCTTTTGGCTCTAACCGCTTTTTCTACCATCATCAGGCTGATGACAGCAACAGATGGTCATCCCACGTCTGCTACTGTCGTTGCTTTCACATCTGTCTCTTGAATCCCCTTGCACCTGAACTCTTTCATACTTCTGCAGCCACAAAACAAATTTTTCATGTTGGAGGAAGTGGACAGTGAAAGTGGCATCTAATTCCACTTTTAGCATTTGAGCTCCAGTGAGAATACCCTGATAATTCATGAGAGAAAGCCTGTCTTCTCAACAATGTGGAAGATGGACTGGGTAAAGTGCAACACTAGAGGCAGTGACTTGTAGGGAAAATATTTGTAATAATGGAGAGGTAAGAAGGTAAGTGAATGAATTAAGCCAGTGGCTTTGGGGAATTGATATTTGCTAGACACAGATAAAGAGAATTGCCAACTTTTTGCTTTGAGCAACTATATTAATTGGGGATGTGATTCAATGATGTAGAAGCTCCGGAGAGGGGAAGTTATCCCTTTGTAATACAGTAAATCCAAATATTAAAAGGCTCCCTGTCTATCATGCTCTCTCCCCACCCTCTTCAAAATAGAATGTTGACTTTGTTTAGGTAACCTACCCTGATACAGATGTCAAGTGTGTCTTTAAGTCAATCATGGTACTCCCATTCTTGAGCCAGAGAGTGGTTTTGGAATGGGCAAATGATATGCTTATGACCAATGTAAGAGGAGGGGAAATTTGCGGGGGAGATCCTGAAAGAAATTTTTCCTCATACATAAAAAGAGACACCCAGGAATTCACTGGACTTTGTTGTGTCTGCATGTGACAAGAGATCTATAGAAGCCATTTTAAGACCATGAGTTAAAAATAAAGCCAATGTGCTAAAGACATTGGCACAAAAAAGATTTAGAAGAACTCTTGTTTTTGATGACGTGGCTAGCTGCCAAGTTGGAACCATCCTATCTCAGATTCCTTGTTACCTAAGATATTAAATATTCTCTTACAGTTTAAACCAGTCAAGTTGAGGTTCCTATTGTTGCAGCCCAAAACATTTTAAGAGATATAGAACTGCCCCTAAAAGAGAGAATTCTAGCTGGGTTTGTAATCACTTGGAAATAAGATCTTTGGGACATTATCCTCATTTGGTCCAACTAATGGCCCAGAGCAGTTCACCACTGAGAAGGTGAACTGACTCTGAGATCGGAGCTCCTGGAATATGGTCTCTACTAAGATATATTTTTCCTTAAAGTAGGCATTTTAAGTTAAGACATAGTATTTCAATTTTCACTTCCTGTATTATAGTTACTCTGTGCATACTGTTGCTTAAGACCACTGTCAGATTTAGAAATAGAACACGGTGCCTAGGCCAAAATGGAAGTTTACAACTTTGACAAACCCTTTGACGAGAGTACAGGAAATAAAAGTCAACCAAACAGGAAGTAGGCAGAATAGAACAAAACAGCCGGAAATATTTGGGTCTGGTGCAAGAATTAATCTATTTACAGAACACATAAGTACCAAGCTAAATATTTAGAGCTAAAATCTTTAATTTGTGAATATTTTAAGGGGATCAGGAAAGAAGGGGGACACAAGGAAGTAAAAGGAAGAGAGAAATAATGTCTTTCAAGGAAGTAATCATTACATAAACCAAAGCATGTCTTTTGCATAGATAATGGCAGTTTAAAAATCGTTCTGCAAATTCCTTGGCCCTCTTCCCATGATGAGGTGAATTCTGTGGCCTCTCTCTTTGAATCTAGGCCAACTTTAGGGACTCATTGATCGGTAAAGTATGCAGAGTGATTATTCTGTGACTTTCCAGGCGAGATCACAATGTGGTGCAGATTCTGCCTGTTGTGCTGGATCCTGCATTAGCACCATGGGTCACTGTGTAAGGAGCATTACCACCCTAAGGCCACAAGCTAACCCATGTAAACAGACCACATGGAGAGGCCCCCTGACATGGAGATGCCCATGAGATGCCAAGAGATGCCCAGCCACCTCAAGCTCTCCCAATGCCCATACTTCCAGCTCCCGCCATGGACTGCAAGTGCATGAGGAAGCTGAAGGCATAACCACCCAGTGGAGCTCTGCCTGAATTCCTGACCCACTGAAATCGCCAGAGCTAATACACTGATTATTATTGTTTTAAGCCAGTGAGCTTGGGGGTGATTTATTTTGCAGCAATAGATAACTGGAACAATAGATGAGGTGATTTAAATGCTATGGTACTCTAATGAGTAAGGAAAAAGCCCTAAGGCCCATTAGAAGTCATTATAGCGAATTACTAAGATAAGCAAGGTGAAGTGGTGATTTCCAGTCAGAGTACCTATTACCAATAATAAAAGCGAATAATTAGTGAGGCCAAATAAGATGTCTTAAAAGTCTTGATACTGAAAGAACTTCACTTTAGTTAATATGAAATATTTAACTATTATGCCATATTTCTCAAGGGCAATTTTTATATGTAATTTTCTTTTACCACTTTTTAGTCCTATTTTAGAGATTCATATTACCATCAAACTATGACAGATTTTTGGGCTGATTCCTGACATGTCACAATGCAAAAAGCTACATCCTGGAGGTTTAGGATCCCTACACACTGGGTGACGGTTTACTGACCTCAGAACATTCAGTGATGCAACACTTCAGTAAGGGAAAGCCCAGGACATTTTTAGTTGATGTAGGACCTGTAGCTAGCGGGGCCATAGCTGTGGACTAAACTTCTCGATGGGAAAGATACGTCAGAGAAGCCTAAGCCTTCTATGGCTCACACTTTCAGTATTCTTTTTGTTCTTGTTGTAAAATATTGAAAACCAATGAATAAAAATTAAGATCAAGGAAACCGAATGTAGAAAAGTAACATGGAAAATGTACAGTTGACCTTTGAACAACATGGGTTTAAACTGCCCAGGTCCACATACACATGGATTTCTTTCAATAAAAACTGTACCTGTATTTTCTCTTCCTTATGGTTTTCTTAACATTTTCTTTTCTCTAGCTTACTTTATTGTAAGAACACAATATGTAATACATCCAACATACAAAATACATGTTAACTGACTATTTATGTTATCAATAAGGCTTCTGGTCAACAGTAAGCTATTAGTAGTTCAGTTTTGGGGGAGTCAAAAGTTGTACGCAGATTTTCGACTGCATTCCTAAATCCTGTGTCCAAGGGTCAGCTGTATATGAAAATGTCCAGAATAGGCAATTTCATAGAGAGAAAGTAGATTAATGGTTGCCACAGGCAGAGGGCATGGGGCTGGAGGAACGTGGGCACTGATTGCTAATGAGTAAAATAAGTATGAAATTTCTTTATGGGATGCTGAAAATGATCTAAAATTGATTGTGATGATCGATGCAAAATTCTTAATATACTAAAAAACCATTGAATTATACATTTTAAGTGAATAAATTGCATGGTGTGTGAGTTACTGGTATGTCTTGATAAAGCTGTTATTTAAAAGAGTAACATGGGAAAAATGTTTATATAAAATGAAAACAGATTAAAATCAAGCCTCTTTATCATAGTTAAAATGTTTTCACTGATGTTTAGAAATTCCCATGGCTAAAGGAGAATATGATACTGAGATTCCTCTAGGGCAGAGTTTAACAAACTTTTTCTGGAAAAGGCCAGATAAAAAGTATTTTAGGCTATGTAGACCAAACAGCAAAATTGTGGATATTATGTACGTACTCATATAGCAAGAAAGAACAAATTTATGCACATTTTAAATGATGAAAATTAAAACACAATATAATAATAATTGAGTATAATCTCTTTGTGACACAGGTTTACTAAACCAATGAGAAGAATGCAGTTCTTTTTTTGAGAGCTGACATTTCACTTAAGTTTCAAAGTTAATGCTCTGTATTCTCAGATTGATTTCAAAGTTCTTCTGAAAAAAAAATTCTTAGTTTGTGGGCCACATAAAAACAGGCAGAGGGCTGGATATGGGCTATGGGCCATAGTTTGCCAACTCCTTTTTAGAGTACTAAATTCCTGTATGCTGGTTTATTAGTTTCCTCGGCTTCCGTAATAAAGTACCACAAACTGGGTAGCTTAAAACAGCAGAAATGTATTATCTCACAGTTCTGGGGACCAGAAATCTGAAGTCAAGACTGCAGGGCCATGTTCCTTTTAAAGTCTCTGGGGGAGGTAACTTTTGCCTCTTCTAGCTTTGGTAGTCCTAGGTGTTCCTTAGCTTGTGGCAGCATAACTCTAATTTCTGTCTCTGTCTTCATATGGCTGTCTTCCCTCTGTATGTGTCTGTGTTTCTTCTCCTCTTAAGGACACCAGGCATACCCTAATTTAACAGGACCTCATCTTAATTAAATACATTTGCAACAAGCCTATTTCCAAGTAAGGTCACATTCATTGGTACTGAGGGGTTAGGTCTTCAACATATCTTTTTCGGACACACAAGTCAAACCTCAGTAGCAGTGGACTTGGGCAGAGAGCCCTGGAGGATCCTTGGGCCAAAGGCACCCTCCTTATTATATAATCTTAGGAAAGTGATGCTATTGATTGCTACCAGATTTAGCTTAGTCTTCATCCTAGGGAGCACTTGTAAACCTGGAGTAAATAGACAACATCACTCTTATGGTTCCCATGGCTCCAAACACTTGGACACTTATTTTTTGTTGTTTTAAGACCCATAGGTAATAATTAGGTGTGTTCCCTTAAAAATGTCACTTACTCTTAGAAAAGGGACTAGATTCTAGACCTTCTAAACTAGAATGAATATTTCTTAGCTATTTTGGACTTACTGGAAACTTCATAATACATCTGAGACTAGAAAAAAAGGCTAATTTTTGTCTCCTTAGTTTGTTTTCATCTTAAAACTTTTTAGAAAGCTGTTACTGTGGTCCAGGCCAGAGTTAATGGTGGCTTGTACCTAGGTTGTAGTGGTGATGGTGGAGATTGGTGAATGAATTCATGATTTGATCGTGGACAGGCTCTACAATATTTGAAAATTCATGTATGAATATAAGGATGAAGAAAGAGGTGTCAAGAATGACTTTCGGGTTTCTGGCATGAGTGACCGATGGAGAGTGGTATGCTAGAATGAAGTTGGGCACATTAGAAGAGGTTTAGGGGAGATAATGTTCTATCTGAGCAGCTTGACAAATGATAAGACAGCTTTCTATATAGGTCTGAAACTGAAGACATAAATCTGACAGTGGTTGTTGAGATTTAAGGGAATATGTGAATATTTAAGGAAACCAGTGAATAATGACCCCTACCTTCTGAGTTCACTACACTGAGAAATAGACCTCAGGGCTCAAAATCTCAACTTTTTTTATTGGTTAAACTGGATTGTAGAATATAGCTTTGATCTGTAGGCAAAACTGGACCTTTTATTATCTTCCCCCTGAATTAAACCTTTTGGCCCCCAACTGCAGGCCCCCTAATTGCAGAAACTAAACCTGCCCCAGGAAGGTTGTGTCATGTAGGAGAGAGGAGGACTGTGAGCCTGCAACAAGGAGGCATGGACCCAGAAAGAAAGAGAGATGGGAGAGAGGCACCCAAGCTATCTGTAATTCACTGTCCTTGAGGGAAGAATTGAGTGTTTCAGCAGGAAACAAATGGTGTACTCAAAGAGGTAATTGAAGGGAGTATGGCAAAGAGTTTGTTTGCAGAGGTGTGGGCAAGGTTAAGCATGCCAACAAGGGATGTACAAGTATCCAGGAACTAGATACAAGGAAGTCCTAATAGGGATAAGGGGAGGGAGCTCTTACCAGAACTCAGGAGCTATAGCCCAGGCAGCGGCACTACCCAACAGGAATGTGGCTGAGGGAAGGAACCAGTGCAAAAACTGGTCCTCACTCCCCAGAGGTGAGGGGAGTCTGCGGGGGTGGGGAAGATAAATACCTGCTTACTTGCTTTTCCCACTTTCTGAACTCCCTCCCATGGACCCAACCCACAGAAACCAGAGAACTGTAATGACCGAAGAATGCAGTCTGTAGCAGTCAGCCTGCCCAAGCATAGAGCAGGGCAGAAAAGGGTGGGGAATGGGCAATCAGAAGATGACCCGCACATGGCTAGTAACGGCTGGAGAGAGGGAAAGAGCTCACTCTCCTGCCTGTCCTGGCAGTGGACTCCCCTGAGGTGAGGATAAGAAGCCTGCTCCCCCCCCCCACCTTTATGAAGCTAAATTCCACATCCTAGCCCCTACCATCCACTACTCCTTTGAGACCCTTTGCTCCAAAAAACCTCTGAAATGAGAGTAGAATAGTTCATTAAATTATCAATGCCCATTGTACCCTACAGTGGAAAGTCATCACCATCTTCTTTTCTGTCTCTTGCGTGCTTGGTTGTATCGTCTAACCAGAAGATGTGCAAGGGATCAAATGACAATATAAACATATGACAATATGATGTTTGACAATGATGCAATGCTTATAAAATTGAAACACCCCAAATAATCTTTTGTTACAGTATTGCACTACTAAGATTTGAATTTTTTTTTTCACGTTTTAACCTCTGTAGAATTGGGAGTAATATTACAATCTCATTAACTAGGCAGTTGTTAGGATAGAGGTGTCATTGCCTGCCATGAGCATCAAAACTGGCAGAATGGGTGTCAGCAGCCTAGAAGAAAACCCGGCAGAGAGAGCTCTGGGATAAAATGCTCCATCACCAGTGCCCTTGGGGACACAGAGAGTGATACCATCTGGAATCACACAGGCCACTCTGAGTTTAGAGGTGGTTCAGCCCTGAAGACAGAAGGTAGGTTCCTGATTGCAAAGGCTGGGAGAGTGAGAGAAGTAGAATGGAGAATGACTGCTAATGGGTACAGGGTTTTGGGGGGCTCGGCGGAAGGTGACGAAAGTGTTCAGGGATAGGTGGTGGTGATGGTTGCACAGTTTTGTGAACATACTAAAAACCATTGGATTGTATATTCTAAAAGGGTGAGTTTTATGGTATGTGAATGATATCTCAATTTTTAAAAAGTGATTCAGAACATTGAGGGAAGTTGGATAATGGATATACTGGAACTTTTTGTACTATTTTTGCAAGTTACCATGAGTCCAAAATTATTTCAAAATAAAAAGCTTTAAAAAAACACCTTTTGGAATACTATTCAAAATGGAGGTCTTATGTTTAAAAATCTGTATTCAGAGTATGTTATAGGCTTGTGTGAACTATCTCTTAGGTGGAAAAAAGTTAAATGATATTTAATAAAAGCTCTTTTTTAACTTTGAAGAGAAACATGATTCAGAATATTTGGGGTCTGAATATAAAGAGCTTCTAAGAATACTTTAAGTTATTTTGTTCATGTTTTCCTTTTTTATGTATGCACAAGAACAACATGCAATACAAATTTATGTCTAAATCTAAAGTGCTTGTTAATTAAGTACAAGATAAACATTTGAAGTGATAAGCACTGTATCAAAATTTAGTTGGCAGTTTCTTCTCCTTTCCTGGTATATGTTAGATGTTACAAAACACAGTGTTATACTCCCAAGGAGAAATAAGTGCTCCCAAACCAAATTTCCTTACACTTGTTAGACGGAGACCACAGACATTAAAACTCACAGGTATCCCCTACATGGACTCTCATCCTGTTCAGCTTCAGCCCAGGGGCCTCACTCAGTGCCTGGGAAGAGTGGGGGCCTCAGCAGGTACAGTGAAAGTCTCTTGGATATTCCACTTTTAAGAGTCCATAGGGTGCCCTGGCTAGTGGAGCTCAATGGGTTGAGCATCAGCCCATAACCTGAAGGTTGTAGGTTTGATTTCCAGTCAGAGAATATGCCTGGGTTGCAGGTTTGGTCTTAGTCGGGGCACATGTAAGAGGCAACTGATCAAAATTTCTCTCTTAAATCGATGTTTCTCTCCCTCACTCTCCCTCCCTTTCCCTCTCTCTAAAAAATCAATAAATAAATAAAAAATTTTTTTAAAGAGTCCAAAGTGTTAAAATGCCCATACTATCCAAAGCAATCTATAGATACAATTCCTTTCAAGATAAAAATTGCGTATTTCACAGAACTAGAACAAATATTCCAAAACTTAATATGGAACCATAGAAGAACCCAAATAGCCATAGAAATCTTGAGAAAGAACAACAAAGTTGGAGGAATCACGCTACCTGATAACAAACTATACTATAAGGCCATAGTAATCAAAACATCACAGTACTGGCATAAAAACAGACATATAGATCAATAGAACAGAATACAGAACCCAGAAATGAATCCACACCTTTATGGTCAATTAATATTTGATAAAGGAGACAAGAACATATAATGGGGTACAGATAGTTTCTTCGGTAAATGGTTTTGGGAAAATTGGACAGATATGTGCAAAAAACAATGAAACTAGACCACCTTCTTACACCATACACAAGAATAAACTCAGAATGGATTAAAGATTTACATGTTAGACTCGAAACCATAAAAATCCTAGAAGAAAATGTAGGCAGTAAAATCTCGGACATTTCTCATAGCAATATTTTTTTCTGATATATCTCCCTGGGCAAGGGAAACAAAGGAAAAAAATAAACAAATGGGAGTATATCAAACTAAAAAGGCTTTGCACAGCAAAGGATACCAACAAAATGAAAAGGCCACCAATTGAATGGGTAACATATTCATCAAAGATACATACGATAACAAGTTAATATCCAAAATTTATAAAGAACTTAAACAACTCAACACCAGGAGGACAATCAATTAAAAATAGGGCAAAGGACCTGAATAGACACTTCTCCAAAGAGGACATGCAGATGGTCCATATACATATAAAAAGATGCTTGATGTCACTCAGAGAGATGCAAATTAAAACCACAATGAGGTGTATCACTTCACACCTGCTAGAATGGCTGTTATCAATCAGTCAACAAACAACAAGTGCTGGAAAGGATGTGGAAAAAGGGAAACCCTTGCGCACTGTTGCTGGGAATGCAAACTGGTGCAGCCACTGTGGAAAACAGTATGGAGTTTCCTCAAAAAATTAAAAATGGAACTGCCTTATGATCCAGCAATTTCACTTCTGGGAATATTTCCAAAGAAAGCCAAAACACTAATTTGAAAGAGTATATGCATGCCTGTGTTCACTGCAGCATTATTTACAGCAGCCAAGATTTGGAAACAGCCCATCAGTAGATGAGTGGATAAAAAAAATCTGTGATACATTTACACAGTGGAATACTACTTGGCTGTAGAAAAGAAGGAAATCTTACCTTTTGTGATAGCATGGTTGGGCCTGGAGAGTATTATGCTAAGTGAAATAAGCCAGCCACAGAAAGACAAGTACCATATGATTTCACCTATATGTGAATCTAATGAACAAAATAAACTAACATATAAAATAGAAACATTCATAGATACAGAGAACAGATTGACAGCTGTCAGAGGGGATGGGAGTTGTGGGGCTTGGTGAAAAAGGTGAAGGGATTAAGCAAAAAACAAAAAACAAAAAAACAACCCTCATAGATACAGACAATAGTATGGTGATTACCAGAGGGCAAGGTGGGTGGGGGGAAGTAGTTGAGAGTAAAGGGGAGATCAATGGTGATGGAAGGAGACTTAACTTGGGGTGGTGAATACAGAATACAATATACAGATAATGTATTATAGAATTGTACACCTGAAACCTATATAATTTTATTTAAAAATTTACCCAAATAAATTCAGTAAAAAATTTTTTCAAACCTTTAGCAATTCTATGAGAGCAAGATTAAAGTCATGTCAGCCTTTTCATGAAGATGGCACCCAAAGTGAAGAAGGAGGTCCCTGCTCCTCCCAAAGCCAAAGCCAAGGCAAAGGCTCTGAAGGCGAAGAAAGCAGTGCTAAAAGGCGTCCACAGCCACACAAAAAAGAAGATCCACACATCACACACCTTTTGGAGGCCTAAGACATGGCGGCTCCAAAGGCAACCTAAATATCCTTGGAAGAGCGCCCCCCAGGAGAAACAAGCTTGACCACTATGCTATCATCAAGTTCCCCCTGACTACTGAGTCAGCCATGAAGAAGATAGAAAACAGCAATACGCTTGCGTTCACTGTGGATGCCAAGGCCAACAAGCACCAGATCAAACAGGCTGTGAGGAAGCTCTATGACATCGATGTGGCCAAGGTCAACACTCTGATCAGGCCTGATGTGAGAGAAGGCAGCACGTGTTTGGCTGGCTCCAGACTATGATGCTTTGGATGTTGCCAACAAAATTGGGATCATCTAAACTGAGTCCAGCTGGCTAATTCTAAATATTAAAATTTTATACTAAAAAAAAAAAGAAAAAAAGATCAAAGTCATTTCAAAAATATTTATTTTCTCAGTAAGAGCCCTCAATTTCCTTCCAACTCTTCACTTTGTCATTACTTCCATCACCAGCCACAGGGAAAAAAGAAGAAGACTCCAAAGGGTTAATAGGACATTGAAGATTACCCAGCACCAGCCCCACACCCAGGAAATTTAGAAAACTAGAACAAATCCACTGGCCCTTAGGGCATTTAGACCAGTTGTGTCAGTCCTGATTGTAGGTTGTGAGCTATTGAAACCAACTCATCCTGATTGAAGCAGAGGAGGAATTCATTGATAGTTCTTTGGGCAGTTGGGGGAATTGCAGGGAAGATTGGAGAACCTGGCTTTGAGTAGGATGACTATAAAGCAGTCCCATGAAGGCATTTTCGTCAGCAGCCGAGCTGTGGACTTATTGTCATGGGAAATTTTCTGCTGGGCCAGTGTCTGTCCATCTCTGACTTCTGATACAAAGTCCAGAGTGGAGGTGTCTCACTGACTGAGCCTTGGTCACATGGCTGCATCCTTGTCATAGGCTTCAAGGGAAGCTGGGGAAGTGACATTTTCTGCTTCTATAAAAGGAGAAGGGAGAAGTTCAGACAATGGGCAGCCAAAAATCATGATGAATGCCTACTTCAATCAAATTAAAGTTCCCAGAATTCCAGAACACACCCATTGTTTTGGCACCAGCTGAAGACTCTGACAGAGACCTTGTGATGTCTGAGGGAAGGGAAGACTAAGAAAACATGGAAGAGAAAATCTTGTTGATCTCAACCTTGTCTAAAAGTCTCTCAGCCTAAATGTCAGTTTTCCACAGTTTTTTAAAACTAAAAAAAAATTTTATTTATTGATTTGAGAGGGAAAAGAAAGAGAAAGAGAGAGAGAGAATCAATTTGTTGTTCTTATTTATGCATTCACTGGTTGATACTTGTATGTGACCTGACTGGGGATCAAACCCACAACCTTGGTGTTGTATCAGGAAGATGTTCTAACCAACTGAGCCACAGTTTTCTGTAGTTTTTGACCTGTGAACTTTACAGTGTTGGGAAAAGACTTTCATCAAGAAGTGAATTATGGCTTAAGTTTACCGTATCATATCTGGAAATTGAAACCTTCCCTGTTCCTTGCAAAATTTAGAAATTTTTAATGATTCTCTGAGATTTACTGGAGGCTCTTTTCTTCCCCGTTCTTATATTTAAAACCCCTGAATTTCTTCCTCCTGTGTCCCTGTCAAACCAAGGATACACCCACATTTCCTCCAGTGAGCAGGCATTGCAATAGTATGTTGTCTCTCTGGGAGAAAAAAAAAAAAAATCCCCGATTTAAAGAACTTGCCAGTGTCCTTGGTATAAATACTCCTGCCATGGAAGATTTCAAGCAACAAACGCTGTGGTTGAAAACCCCTGAATATTTAACTATTAACTTTTCTGAGCACCACCCTCCTCCCTGCCCAAGAGCCATTGCCTCTTCCCTGGAATTTCTTAGGCCTGTAACACCTGCCTTCTAAAGCAGTTTTCTCACTTATTTAATCTGGAGAATCACTCATAGTGGAATTCTAACCTAAAGCTGCTATTGGGTATATGTTCCGTGAGGGCAGAGGTCTTTGGTCACAGCTGTACTCCCAGTGACTAGCACCGTAGCTGGCACATAGAGGGTTTTCAGTACATATATGTTAGTGGTGGTGGTTCTGAGGCACTTTCCTAGGGCTGGTGTAATCACTTCTGCCATGTGCTAGTCCACAGAACACTGCCTTTCACTTGGGTAGTAAAGCTGTGGTAATGGCAGCAGAGACTTTCCTTAGATATTATCTGTCTTCCTGGGTGGGTGATCAAAAGTTTCCTGGGTATGTTCCCTCAGGGTACACCCCATGCCTGTATTCTTTTTAAATCATTGAGCCAGCTGGAAAATCACTGCTAATGCTAGAAGCATTCTGTACTTATCATCCCAGACCTCCCCTCTCAAATCTAGCCACAGCTGCATGACTGCTGGGTGTAGCTGTCACAGTCTTTAAAGTGTGATGCCCTGATGAAACTTATTGTAGACTCCTTGTCTGACCTTTTAAGAGGGCACTTCTCAAGAGGTTCCTGGAACTGCCCTTCCTGGTTGGGGCTGGTGGGACGTAGATTATTTTAGTCTGTTCTCTGAAATCTCATCTCCATTTCTTTATTGAGTTCTTTGGATTCTAGTCACCCTTTCTGGTCTAGTAATAATCAAAGCAAACAAACAAGCAAGCAAAAAGTGTTTCTAAGACCTTCCTTGAGAGCAGTTATGTCCAAGCATATCTCCTTTCACCTTTCACATTGGACTAACCTGGCATCCACAATGAAAACTTATCTCTTAAGGAGCTCCTTCTCTCTCCAAGGCAGTGGTGGCTAGGCCTGGTGACTGGCCAGTCTAGATGGACACTGTCTGCAAACAGCCAAGGTGCGTCTCCGGCTGAACCCTGTGCTTTCCCTGCTGACCACTGCCCTCCAACATCAGCCTGACTCCTTTACTTATCTTTCCCTCTCTCCAACTGCTCTCATTCTGACATTAAGATCAATATTTTGTTGAAGAAAAAAATTATTCATGGCTCTTGTGAAAACACAGTGAGACAGACTTTATTCAGGACCATTGTGATGGGAGTAGGGACCACTGCAATGGGGTTTTGCAGTAGGGGAAAGATTGGGCTCAACTCTGAATACAACAAAGTGGAAATTTATAACCAAAAAGCAGAGTTGAGGAAGGGTCAGTGGATGGAAAATAATGGAAACATCAGGGGTATTGGGGGATTCTGGCTAAAGCTTCCTAACGGGAATCTTGCTGAAGGGTGATCAGACATCACATGGAGGATGGTGGAGAATGAGGAGCCTGATCAGGTATCAAGGGTGATTGGATATCGAGGGTGGGGGATTCTGGTTAAAATGGCTTAGCAGGATTGTTACTAAAACTAAACAAATACAGAGGCGAACATGGAAGCCCAAAAGTCAAGGCCTAGTTGAGAAGAGAGTTCAGAAGAGTCTTACTAGATAGAGTTTGGTCAAGGGAAAAACACCTTTGTTAGTTTCTAAACCAATCCATCTCCTCTTTGATTCTCAGAGTGTACATTCCTGGCACAGGTCTTTTATTATTCCTTTCTAACCTTTGGCTTACTAACATGTTCATTAGTGCCCAAAAAGGTGGCCTGCCACTGATAAAGTAAGGCTTCCTTTTCCTATATTTGTTCATTGATGAAAAACCACCATGCTCTTTGGCTGAACTTCCAAATGTGAGTCTCTGTCCAAAGCCATGACCAGGCTTACGTGACAAATCTAGAAAGGACTTTGATCCACATGGTGGGGTTTGAGGGTGAGTCTAGGAGCCTGTAAGTGATTCATAAGAAGTCAAGAGGTTAATTCCACTCCTTGGCCCTAAACCTGGATTCAGTTCAACAGAACACAAGAGGAAGCGAGTTTGAGGCAGTTGGTTTAATGTGCCTAAAGCTGGAACTGCATAACCAATATATTCTAACCCAGTGGCTCTGAAGTGGTTCTCAGACCAACAGCATCAGCATCACCCGGAAACTTGTTAGAAATGCAGATTTGTAGGCTGTAACCCAGACCCACTAAATCTGGGAGTGGGAGCCCAAGAAACTAATATAACAAGCTCACTAGGTGATTCTTATTAATGTTAGCGTTTGAGAACCACAGCTGTCACGCAGGTGGAGCTTAGCTCCCTTTACAGGAAGTTTCTTGTGAAACTTAGCTTCCTTTGGGCTCCTGCCTGAGAAATACCATAGGAGCAACAAAAAAATTTCCCAACTACTAATGCCTAAAGAATGTGTTCACTGCAGCTCTGCATGTTTGAAGTGATGGAAAGACTCAGCTAATCCCCATGTTGGGCACACCTGCTTAGATCTGTAAGTTGCAAAAGCCTGCACAGCCTGTGTACACTGAGGTTGCAAAGGCCTGGGTTTGCCAAGGCCCTGTGACACCCATCTCATTAAACTGCTGTGTCTTAAAGCAGTTAGGGGCCTAGAAGTCCTGTGTTTACTAAAGCACTGACACCTCCTATTCCAGCCACACCCGCAACATCCTTCTCTTGGGATACGGCTTAAATCTCCAAAGCCCTGTCTTTGTGTTTGTTTTGTAAGCCTTCCTGTTTTGTGGGCCATGTATGGAGTTTTGGATGGGAAGGAAACAAATTAATCCCCCTCTTCCAAATTCAGAATCAACTGAGAAGTAGGATCAGGCCAGTGCTAGAGGTCAATATATCAACTTCATTGCTGGTAAAGTTGAATTGGAAAATGCAGCTGGGAATCTGCAGCTATTATTGGGCTTTCTCACACCTTTCCCCTGAATGGAACCTCCCCACCCCAGCTAACAGGCTTCCTGGTTACATTTGCTGGGGACATTGCCAAACTTAGCCGTGTTGTCACAAGAGCTAGTTCAGTCTTTCTTTAGTCTTCCTGATCAGCTCATTTATTTGGTTTTTGGAGAAGAATGTTAAGTTGTGGCAAGATGGCCAGGTGAGGGGCTCCAGTACTGTTTCTTCCTGGGGTGGATGTGAGGATGGAGGAGTAAGGTTTTCCCTGACTGTGAGAACAGTATTTGAGGTCATTAGTGTTAATGGAAGAAACCTGGCTCTTCTTGCCCATGCAGTAAAGAATTACAGATCAGCAAGTCTATGAGCATGCAAGCATAGTTTATTGGTGATATGTTCTCATGGAAGAGAACAGGCCTTGCTGAGGTGGCGGTGAAAGGCAAGAACCTGGGTGGCAAGAACATGGGCGGCCCAAAAGGCATGGTGGCCAGAGGCCAGATGACTGTAGGCCAGGTGGCCAGAGGCCCAGTGGCCAGAGAGAGTGAGACCCTTTGTTCTGAGTACTCATATAGTTGGCAAGATGGGGTGAAGAAGTTACGTACTGATTGACAGGTAAAGGTGGTGCCAGCTTTTCTGGGGGGATGTGACTACCCAAACTCAGGTATGTGTGGGGGTCTGTTAGCCCGAATCCTTATCTTGCTCCAGACTCCATTTGTTCATCTTGTTGTAAAATAGATACGTGGCTGGAGGCAGTTAATTAAAGTTGGGTCAGTTACCCAAGGTTATTTATGGGCTCTTTCTGTAAGCATTAGGGACTCCCTCATAAAACAGATAGTGACCAGGCAATTAACCAAAGTTGTTTTATTGACTTCTTCCTTTGGGCACTGTGGACCCTTTCCCTCCTTTCAAGCCTTGAGATGAATCCAGTTTCAAAGACTTTCTTTCCCAGATGGTGGAAACGATACATAGAATTTCAAGGACTGCCCTCCTCTCAAGTTAGCATGGTATTTCTGGTGATGTCGGAACACCTGGCAATATTATTGGACCAGGCTCAGGACCGCAGAGTTAGTGGCTGACACGTGTCTCCCTCTTCCCTGCCTCGGTTTACTAAACATCCTACCTAAGTGCTAAAAGGTGTTTCCTGGCAACCAGGACACTAGACGCTGGCCAGCAACAGCAGCACAGCCTGGCTTCTCTCAGTGCTATCTCCTGCCTCATTAGCACCGGCGAAAGAGTCTACGATGGGAAGAGAGGAAGGTCAGGACTGATGCTGGAGGAAGGCTCACACCTAAATGTGGTTTCAAGGAGGAAGCCCCAGCTAAAGAAACAGAGGAGAGGCCAAAGAGAGGACATGGAGGACCAGGAGCGGAGCGTGTGGTGCCACAGAGGCCGGGGGAAGAGCATTTTAAGGAGAGAGTGATCAGCAGCATTGAAGCTTCCTGAGGTAACAGTAAAACAAGGAACAAAAACTGTTCCTTAGATTTAGCCACTTGGAAACTGCTGGTGACCTTACTGAAGTGTGGATAGGGGAACCAAGTTTTGGGGTAGTCACGGGAGGGTGCTCAGTGGAGGGTTTTTTAAGGGGGACAAAGCTTCTTTGAAAACTGATGGGGAAGGACAGCTGCATGCGCCCGTAGAGGTTAGGGTGGGGGCAAGCGGCCCTGTACCCGACTCTCTAGGCCAGATGCCTTGGTTGCGGGGCCCTGGCTGCCTGTCCCACCTTTTTCTAATTTGCACTTCCCTTAGACCTAGGCAAAAGGGACCCACGGGCTGAGTCCTACACTTTGGAAATCTCCTCCTGTCATGTCACTCTTCATGAGGTGAGAAGTCGTTAGGGCCAAGGCACATGAGCAGAGCTTGGAGGTGCAGACTGGGGTGATCACCTGTGTGTGCAGGAGGGCCTGTGGTATGGGATGGAGCCAGGCTGGGAGGAGAAGGGGGGTTGGACATGGGCTGGGGTCCACGGGCTGGCCCTCCATGGGCCACCGCTCTAGCAGAGAAGCCCAAAGAATCTGAGAATTCTAAATTTGAATCCAGCCTTCCAGGTTGTTTTCAGGGTAGGAGGATAGGACATATCAGTCCATTGGCTTGATTTATAGCTTTTAATCAAACATGCATTTTGTAGGCCTCTCTTTGTACTCTTGTCCAGGCAAGTATGAGAGACTGTCTTGGATTGGACACTCTACCTTCCACAGGACATCTGGGGCTTTGATAGGCAGCCCCTAGAGACACAGCGCCTTAACCCAAGGAAGAACTGTCCTAATCAGAACAGGGCAAATACCATGGCAGGTTGAGTGGTGCATAGTCTTTGGTGCCCCTGACATCATACCAGCTGGGTGGCTGTCTCATCCGCCTTTGCCAGCTGCTCCTGTGGTTGGCCATTCTGCCGTCACTCACGTATGCCGTTAAGGAAGGAAACCCGCCCCCTCCCTATCAGGCTGTGGGGTAGCCAGCAGCCCTCCCACCCTCTCCCACCTCTAGTGGGGGAAATGGCATTTACACTGGCTATAAAAAGTTCTGTATTCTTTCTTCACACGTGCCATTGTATGATATATATTTTAGATGGGGAGGCTATGATACAAGCTAGAAAAGGCTTCATTAGTGATGCACGCAACCAAAAGGGTTCTTTGGTCAGGAAGAGGGATGAGTCTGGGAGGACCTAGAGAGCAGAGACACAGGCAGGAAACCTGCTCCAGGACCTAGTGGAGGCAAAGAAGACCCAGGGCAAGCCTAGTTCCTGTGGGCCATGCATTTGCCGGAGCCCTCTGCCTTTCATTTGTCTTCCTCTTCTCTCTTCCCCCTTTCCTCACTCTTCTCCCAGGCTCCCATTCTCTAGTCTTTTCTGTGTTCTCGTTTTCATTAAGGTATATTAAAGATTAGATAGGGACAGGCAATGGCTAGTCTTTGTTAAATAGAACTTTTTGAAATAAAAGGGAAAACCAAAACTATTTTCCCCTTCGAATAACTTGGATTTCTTTCATGCCAACCAAATCGTGGGGATTTCCTCCAGGATCTCTTTTACCAAGGGTGTTTGTTTTGTTTTTCGTTTGTGTGTGGGGACCAATTCCTTCACTGAACCAATATTTACTGAGCTTGTATTATAAGCAAGCACCACTCCAGGTGCTGGAGAAATCTGAGTGAACCGAAATGACAAAAACTCTGCGCATGTATCCTCTACATTCTACCGGAGAAACCAAGTATTAAACAAGATAAACAACAATGGCAACGTGTGTGTATGAATATGTGTGTTGTGTTTGGTGGTGAGAAGTGCAAGGGAGAAAATAAAGAGGGATGCAGTATAAAGTAGGGTGGTGAGGGAAGCACTCACTGAGTAGGTGACATTTAAAAAAAGACCCGTAGGAGGTGGAGAAGAGGCACGGGCTATCTGAAGTAGATGCATTCTTGGTATAGGGAAGAGCAAATGCAAAGGCCAGAGGCAGGAGCATGCCTGGCAAGTTCAGGGGTCAAAAAGCAGGCCAGTGTGATTGCATCAAGGACAGGATGAGCACATGAAAGAGTAGAAAAAGGTGAGGTCAGAAAGGTGTGGGTGTGTAGGTGGGGGCGTCACAGAGGGAGAGGGTCTATATAAGCACTTTGGTTCCTAAGAAGATGGGAAACCACTGTATGGTTTAAGTCTAGGAATGACATGACCTGATTGGCTGTGTTGAGTATAGGCTGTGAAGGACAAGGGTGAGGCCAGTTAGGAGGCTACTGAAATAATGTAAGGAGAAGAAAAAAGTATCATAGACCAGGGTCATAATACTAGAGATGGCGAGAAGTGGTGAGATTCTGTATATATTTTGAAAATAGAGTAAAAAAATTTGCTAATTGTTTGGTTGTGGTGTGTGGGAAAGAAAGCAGTCAAATAGAGCAACAAGGTTTTGGGTTTCTTTTTTGACTTTATTTTTATTGTTGACACTATTATAGATGTCCCCATTTCCTCCGTCTTTGTCCACCTACTCCCAGCCCTTATCCCCCAGCCAGTACAATACTGTTATCTGTGTCTATGTGTTATGCATATATGTTCTTTGGCTAATCCCTTCACCTTCTTTCATCTAGTTCCCCCTCCCTCACATCAAGGTTTTTTACTTCAGCAACCAGGAAAAGGGAGTTTCTGTGAACTGAGAGGGAAGCCATCAGGGATGCGGGTTGGGGAGAAAATCAGGAATTCATTTGTGGGAACTCACACACGAGATTCCCGTTGGATGTCCAGGTGGAAAGACCAGGTAGGCAGTCAGATAGATGAGTTTGGAACTCAGGACCAAGTTCAGGGATGAAGATGAATTTTTGGAAGTCATCAATGAATATGTGACATTTAAAGCCAAGAGATGATGAGATTTTTGAAGAACTGGCAGTAAATGGAAAAGAGAAGTCCAAGACCTGAGTCCTGGAACAGCCTAGTGTTTATGATGGGGTAAAATAGGAAAACAGCAAAAAAGACAAAAGGGCCAACCAAGGAGATAAAAGGAAACTAGAGGAGTGTGGTACCTGTCCTAGAAGACGAGGAGACATGTTAAGGTGGTGGGAGAAATTGACTGGGCCCGTAGTTGCTGATAGATCAAGTAAAGTGAGACTGAGAATCCTCCAGAATTGAAGTCATCCGGAACCTTGAAAAGAGTCGTGTCAGTGGAATGGTGGGGGTGAAGGCCTTGTTGGAAATGTTCAAGAACAAATGAAGAGGAGGAACTGCAGTCAGTGAGTACAAACAGTGCTTTGAAGGCCGTTTGTTTGTTTGTTTGTTTGTTTTTGTAATCTTGTTCTTTTGTTTTTATTTTCTGTTACAGTTCACATTCAATATTATTTTATGAATTAATACCATTATTTTTGTCAATAGTATCGTTAGTTTCAGGTGTATAGCATAATGGTTACTATCATATATTTTACAAAGTGTTCCCCTCAATATTTTCATTACCTACCTGGCACCATGCACAGTTATTACAATATTATTGACTGTATTCCCTGTGCTGTACTTTACATCTCTATGACAATTCTGAAAGAAACAATTTGTACTTTTTAATCCCTTTACCTTTTTCACATAGCTCCCTCAGCTCCCCTCCCCTCTGGCAACCATTAGCCTGTTCTATGTATCTACGAGGCTGTTGCAATTTTATTTGTTCATTAATTTTGTTCTTTACAGTCTACGTGTAAGTGAAATCATACGCTATTTGTCTTTTTCCAACTAACTTATTTCACTGAGCATAATACCCTCTAGGTCAATCCACGTTGTTGCAAATGGTAAGATTTCATTCTTATGAAATCTTTTCTATGGCTGAGTAATATTCCATTGTGTATATGTACCACAGCTTTTTTATTCACTCATTTATTGATGGGCACTTGCTTGTGAAGGCCATGAGTTTTAAATGGAATAAAGAAATGGGGCTCAAGTGAGAGAAGGAAGTAGGGCTAAGAGAGTTTTTTAAAGAGATGAGAAATAACTACATTTGTACATTGGCGGAAAAGATCCAGTAGAGAGAGAAGAGTTGAAGATTCAGGGCTAATGGGCTCTATCTGGTCATATTAAGAGCAACTACATCAGCCCTGGTGGCTGTGGTTTAGTGGACTGAGTGCCAACTTGCAAACCAAAGTTTTGCCAGTTTGATTCCCAGTCAGGGCACATGCCTGGGTTGTGGGCAAAGTCCTCAGGTGGGGGTGTGTGAGAGGCAACCACACATTGATGTTTCTTTCCCTCTCTCTCTCCCTTCCTTCCCCTCTCTCTAAAAATAAATAAATAAAATTAAAAAAAAAAGAGTACCTACATCAGATTGAATGTTTATATATATTAGGTTTTTTATATGTTATTCATTTTTTAAAACATGGGTGTATATTATAGGTGTCCCCCACTTTTGTAAAATTCACATCCCACCATTTCACTTTTACAAAAGACCTACATCAGTACTGTACCTGCTTTTGCTAACCAAAAGCAATCTGAAGAGGGTTCTTGCTTTTACAAAAAAAAAAGGTGCATCCCAAGCAGGGAAAGTGGCACCACCAACCCACCTCCTTCAGGAACCACACTCCCCAGCTCAGCATCCAGCCGCCATAGTTGTGACCTGTGTCTGAGTGTCTGAGCTTTATCTTGATTTAGTTTGCGCATCTGTTAGCAAGATGTATCCTAAGGTATCGGAAAAGCCCAACAGAGCTCACGTGGGTGTTACGCTCTGTGTAAAACTGGACACAATTAAGTGTTTCGATTGTGGTGAAGGAAATAAAGACATTGAGTGTGCATTGAATTTTGGGTCTGGGAATGCTCAAAAATGTTTCTGTGTAAGTTAACGGTAATTGCCTCTTCAGTTTACACCATTTTGGTTTACAAAAGGTTTTGTGGAAATGCTGTATTTTAGAAATGCAAGGGACACTTGTGTTGTTCCCATTTTACCCTGAGGAAATTGAGACTCAGGGAGATTGAGCTCTGTTCAAGGTCATCCAGTGAGGATCAAGAAGAGCTGGGAATATGAGCCAGCTTGCCTGAGGGAAGCTCAGGCCCTACTGCTCCAGGGAACATTGACCACTTTCCTAGTTGTGGAGCTCCCTGAAGGGGCACACTGCTATTTTACACCCATCTCTGCCTGCAGGAAGAGTGTGTGTGCTTCTCACAACCATGACCATAGACTTCAGTTGTAGGCAAAGCCTGAGTCATTCTGCTGTCTTTTCTTCCTTAAACTTTCGGACAGGAGGAATAGAGAAGGGGCCTTGGCATCTGATTTGCCCCAAACCTCTATACATTGTACATCTAATGAATAATGTTGTGTTGTATGTTGGAACACAAAAAGGGGTAGATTTTGGTCCTGGCTTTTAGTCCTGATTGTCACTGTATGATTCGGTTACTTCTGGCAAGCCAATGTGCTTTGAGTCTTAATGTCCTTATTAGCAAAATAGAAATAAAGGTATCTCTCCTCTCTGCTTCTTCAGTGGTTATAAAAACATCACTCTATATCCCCCAGACTCCCAGTACTCCAACCTTATGTGAGACCATATGCCATTTCCAAAATGTATGACATACGACGGCACCAATGTTTTTCAACCACATGCTCAGCAGAGCTCCCACCCTGCAGTGAGCCTTTCAAATACTTCTTTCCTGCTAGGATGTCAAGCAACTAAAATTCACAAACATTGCTAATGGTATAACCCCTTTGGAAAGCAGTTTGGCAGCATCTATTGAAGTTGAACCAACACTTCCCTGTGATCAAGCAATTCCACTCCTAGGTTTATATCCAAGAGAAATGCATGTACATGTGCACCAATAATCATGTAAAAGAATGTTTGCATAAGTATTATTTGCAATGGCTCAAATTACCAACAATTCAAATGTCCATCAGCAGTAGAATAGATTAAGAAATCATGGTATTTTCATATAGTGAAGTATCAAACAGCACCAAAAGTTTGCAAACTATGGCTCCACCCACATGAATGTATTTCACAAATATAATATTCAGTAAAAAGAACCTAACATAAAAGATTTTCCTCAAAACATGAGATATACAATTGGGGAAATCTTAAATTTCTATGGTGTTAGAAACCAGGACAAGACTTAACTTTGGAGTCTAGGAAATGGGTAGGTTTAGAGAGGGCACAAGGTTTCTGGGTTGTTGGTAACATTTGTGTGTGGGTGTATATGCCCATGTGTGTGTTTACTTCAGTGGTGGTTACACAAATAAAAAATACATATACATTTTTGATAGTTCACTGAGCTGCACACTTTTTTTGTCCATGCATTTTACTTTAATTAAAAAACAAAACTGCTGGTTACAGAAAAGATGGCAGCATAGGTAAACAGGGTACTTGGAACCTCCCACAACCATATCAAAGTTACAAATAAACTTCAGAATAGCCATCATTGAGAACTGCCTGAAATCTAGTTGAACAGAAGTTTTATAACTAAGCATATGAAGAAGCAACCAGGGGCAGAGAAACGAAACAGCCTGGTCCCACACCTGTGTGTGGGGGTTAAAAATGCAGAGGGATGTTTCAGCTCTGGAGGTATTCCCTGAGGGGCCCCACACCATGCTCCCCAGCACAGGGTTCCAGTGCCAGGAATTAAAGTCCCCACAACTTCTGGGCATGAAAACCAGCAGAGATTGTGACTAATTGAGACAGAGAACTTCTGGAGTCCCAGATGTTCTTCTTAAAGGGCCTGCACACTGACTCAGACTCACTTGCTGTAAGCTCTAGTGCTGGGGCAGCAGCTCAAAAGCACTGGAGACATATATGGGGAGGAACTGAATGGTCTGGCATTGGTGAGGGCTGGAGAGGCAGCTTTCTCCCGGTCAGAAGTACTGGAAGAGGCCATTGTTCTTTTCCTGGGCCCTCTCCTGACAGCTGACAGGTAGGAGCCATATCTGAGTTTCCATCAACCTGGCTAACACTATTGGCCCTGCCCTGGTGATTCCCTGAGACCCTGCTCCACCCACTTTGTGGACCCACTCAAGCAATTTCCAGTGGCTTTTTCATACAAACAGCCTGTCTTGGTTCATACTGCAGACTTTTTAAAAATCTCTCAAAGCAAAATCTAGCCTCGGTGTGCCCTGTGCCTCTTGCTAAGTAGTCCCAGGCCCAGCACTAGTGGCAACTGACCAAAGTTTGCAGCTTGACCTCTCCTGGGCACCTCAAAGCCCAGTATGAGTAACATCCATCTGTAGATCATTTGGTAGCTTATGCCACGTGGCCCTAGATAGGGTACAGACAGCAGCTGATCTTGGCCTGTACCTCCTTGGAGGCTCCTGAGCCAGTGTACTTGGTGGTCAGCTTCAGACCACACTGAAGCACCACTCAACCATCTCCATCGGCAGTGTACTCAAGGGGCAGGCACATTGGTCACCAGAGTCCCGCTGAAGTGCTCTGTGGGGTTGGCCGATGCACAGCAGCTCTTCCATTGTGGTCACAGCCAGTCCTCAAAGCAGACAGCCTAGGGGATAAATCTTTCCCATTGATATGCCAAGAGCAATCAAGGCTCAACTACAATAGGAGGGCTAACAGAGTCCACAAAAGGGTCATACCTAGAGCATTTGTATTGGTGACCTGAGAGGCTGTGCCACTGGACCCCACAGAATACCTACTACATGAGGGAACTCTACCAAGACCGGGAGACATAGCAGGTCTACCAAATTCATTGAAACAAATGCGGAGACATGTCCCAAATGAAATAACATAACAAACTCCAGAAAAAGAACTAAACAAAATGGAGACAAGCAATCCACCAGATACAAAGCTCAAAACACTGGTTATAAAGATGCTCAATGATCTCAGTGAGAACTTCAAAAAGAGATAGGAAACAGAAAAATGGATATAGAAACCATAAAAAAGAACCTATCAGAAATGAAGAATACACTAACTGAAATGAAGACTATATTATAGGGAACCAACAGTAGAGTAGATGAAGCAGAGGATCAAATCAGAGACTTGGAAGATAAGGAAGCAGAAAACACCTAATCAGAACAGTAAAAGAAAAAAGAATCCAAAAAATGAGGATAGTTCAAGGGCCCTCTGGGAGAACATCAAGCATAACAACATTGATAGTATAGGGCTGCCAGAAGGAGAAGAGAGCAAGGAATTGAAAACCTATTTGAAAAAAAAATAATGACGAAACCTTCTCTAACCTGGTGAATGAAGTAGACATGCAAGTCCAGGAAGTGCAGGGAATCCTAAACAAGATGAACCCAAAGACGCACACACCAAGACACATTATAATTAGAATTCCAAAGGTTAAAGACAAAGAAAGAATCTTAAATCAGCAAGAGAAAAGCAGTTAGTTACTTATAAGGGAGCTCCCCTGAGACTGTCAGCTGATTTCTCAACAGAAACTTTGCAGGTCAGAAGGGATTGGCACAAAATATTCAAAGTGGAGAAAGGTAAGGACCTACAACCAAGCTTACTCTATCCAGCAAAGCTATCATTTAGAATCAAAAGTCAAATAAAGAGCTTCTCAGAAAAGAGAAAGCTTAAAATGTTCATCATCACCAAGCCAGCATTACAAAAAATGTTAAAGGATCTTCTTTAAGAAGAAGAAAAAAAGATAAAATATGAATAATAAAATGGCAATAAATACATATCTATCAAGAACTACTTTAAAAGCAAATGGCTTAAGTACTCCAATCAAAAGACATGGTATCTGAATGGATAACAAAAGAAGACCCTTACATATACTGTCTACAAGAGACTCACTTCAGATTAAAAGATACACAGAGACTGAAATTATAAGAATGGAAACAAACAAATAAACAAACAAAAAGCTGGGGTGACAATACTTATGCCAGACAAAATAGACTTTAAAACAGAGGTTATAACAAGAGACAAAGAAGGACCCAGCAATTTCACTTTTGGGTATTTATCTGAAGAAACCCCAAACACTAAATTGAAAAGACATATGCACCCATATGTTCATTGCAGCATTATTTACAATAGCCTAGATATGGAAGCAACCTAAGCATCCATCAAGGGATGAATGGATAAAGAAGAAGAAGTTCATTATTACAATGGAATATGACTCAGCATTCATTTTTATAAAAAAGGATGAAATCTTGCCATCAGCAACACCATGGATGGACATAGGGACTATTATGCTAAGTGCAATAAGTCAGACAGAGAAAAACAAATACCAGGTGATTTTACTTCTTTGTGGAATCTGTAAAATAAATGAGCAAGCAGAACAGAAACAGACTCATAGATACATAGCATTTTGACAGTTGCCAGGTGGGAGGGATTTAGGGACATAGGTGAAAAAAGTGAAGGGATTGAGAAGTACAAATTGGTAGTTACAGGATAGTCATGGGGATGCAAGTACAACATAGGGAATATAGTCAATAATATTATAATAACTATGTATGGTGTCAGATAGTATGAGATTTATTGGGGTGATCAATTCATAAGTTATATAAATGTTTAGTCACTATATCGTACACTACCTGAAACTAATATAATATTGTATGCCCACTACATAATGAAAACATTTTTAATTACTTAAAAAAACAAACAGGGACTTCTGGTCAAATTGCCAGAGTAGGCAGACATGGCTTGCCTGTTCACACAACCACATCAAAATCACAACTAAAATATAGAACAATCATCACTCAGAACTGTCAGAAATCAAGTTGAATGGAAATCTGACAACTACGGAATTAAAGATACCACATCCACCCAGGTTGGTAGGAGGAGCACAGGCATGTAACAGGCTGGTCTCTCACCCCGTTGTGTGGTAGATAAAAATTTGAAAGGGGTATCTCAGGAGTGAGGAATCCCAGCCCCACACCAGTCCTCCCAGCCCAAGGTTCCAGTGCCAGGACGATAAGTCCCCACAACTTCTGGCTGCAAAAACTAGCAGGGGTTGAGTTGGTGGAAGAAACTTCTGGAACCCCAAGCAGTTCCTTTTAAAGAACCCAGGCAGAGACTCACCTTCTCAGACTCACTCCCTCTGAGCTGTAGCACTGGGATAGCAGCTTAAAAGGCACCAGTGGCATAAAGGAAGGGACTGAAGTGTCTGGCATCAAGGCTAGCAGAGGCCATTGCCCCTCCTCCAAACCCTCTCCCCACAGAGCTGGCAAGCTGGTGCTATATCTGAGACGCAATCGACCCAGCTAACACTGTTTGACCCCAGAGACTGCCACATCCAACTTATGGGCCCACTCAAGCTGCTTTTCCATACGAATGGCTGGTCTTGGTTCATGCTTCACAACTTCCTAAATCCTATCAAACAAGCAACAGCTGGCCTCAGTGAGCTCCAGGCATGGCACTAGCAGCAGCCAGCCTAGATTCACAGCTTGGCTTCACCTGGGAATCTACAAGCCCAGCACAAGTAGCGACCATCTCAGATTGGTTTATAGCTCAGGCAAGATGGCCCTGGGCAAAGCATAGGTAGGGGCCAACCTCGGCCTGCACCACCTGGGAAACCTCAGAGCCAGCACACCCAGTGGAAAGCTACAGGCCACGTCAGAGCACCACTGTCCTACACCTGCATAGATGATCCTCCACGG
This sequence comes from Mormoops blainvillei, assembly GCA_004026545.1. Classification (NCBI taxonomy): domain Eukaryota; kingdom Metazoa; phylum Chordata; class Mammalia; order Chiroptera; family Mormoopidae; genus Mormoops; species Mormoops blainvillei. Next base: position 60,513 of record PVJD01007960.1, read on the forward strand.
AGGGCAGAGGTTGGTGGTTAGTTGTCACAGCCAATCCTTGCAGCTAACTGGCTTAGGTAAATCCCTCTTATTGATCTGCCAATAGCAATCAAGGCCCAACTGCAAGAGGAGGGTGTACTCAGCCCACATGAGAGGCACACCTCAAGTACCCAGCTTGGGTGATAGGAGAGGCTATGCCACTGGACCCTAAAAGACACCTACTACATTAGGCCATGCTACCAAGACACAGAGTCAAAGCAGCTCTACCTAATACATAGAAACAAACACAGGGAGGCTGCCAAAATCTGCCAAAATGAGGAGACAAAGGAAGGTGGCCCAAATGAAAGAATAGGTCAAAACTCTAGAAAAAGAGCTGAACAAAATGGAGATAAGCAGTCTATCAGATGCAGAGTTCAAAATACTATCTGTAAGTATGCTGAAGAAACTTTTGTCAGGACCTCAACATCATAAAAAAGATCCAGTCAGAAACAAAGGGTATACTAATTAAAATAAAGAGTAATTTACAGAAAATTAACAGTAGGGTGGATGAAGCTGAGAATCAAGTCAATGATTTGGAACATAAGGAAGCAAAAAACAACCAATCAGAACAACAAAAAGAAAAAAGAACCCAAGAAAATGAGGATAGGATAAGCAGCCTCTGAGACAACTTCAAGGGGTCCAACATTCACCCCACAGGAATGCCAGAAGGAGAAGAGAAAGAGCAAGAAATTGGAAATCTATTTGAAAAAATAATGAAAGAAAACTTCCCTAATTTGGTGAAGGAAATAGACATGCAAGTTCAGGAAGCACAGAGTCCCAAACAAGATGGATGCCAAGAGGCCCACTCCAAGACGCAACATAATTAAAATGCCAAAGGTTAAAGATAAAGAGGGAATCTTAAAAACCGCAAGAGAAAAGAAGTTAGTTACCTACATGGGAGTTCCCATAAGACTATCAGGTGATTTCTCAAAAGAAACTTTGCAAGCTAGAAGGGATTGGCAAGAAATATTCAAAGTCATGAAAAACAGAGACCTACTGCCAAGATTGCTCTACCCAGCAAAGATATCATTTAGAATTGAAGGGCAGATAAAGAGCCTCCCAGGCAAGAAAACACTGAAGGAGTTCATCATCACCAAACCATTATTATATGAAATGTTAAAGCGGCTTATTTAAGAAAAAGATCAAAACTATGAACAATAAAATGGCAAAAAATACAAATCTATCAACAGTTGAATCTAAAGGACAAACTAAGCAAACAAGAGAACAGAGACAGAATCATGGACACAGAGAGCATTTTGATGATTGCCAGATGGAAGGGCTGTGGGGGAATGGGTGAGAAGGTGAGGGGATTAAGAAGTACAAATAGGTAGTTACAGAATAGCCATGGGAATGTAAAGTACAGTATAGGAAATGGATAGCCAAAGAACTTATTCTCATGACCCATGGCCATGAACAAAAGTGGGGGAATTGCCTGAGTGGGGGGTGCTGGGTGGAGAGGGGCAACAGGGGAAAAATCAGGACAACTGTAATAGCATAATCAATAAAATATAAATTTAAAAAGAAAAACAAGCCAACAAACAAAACAAAACAAAACTGCTGCCCAGTTGCCATCTCAGACTGAGCACATCGGTATCCCTCAGGTGAGGCCCTGACAGCTGCTGTTTCAGGAATGCATCCAGGGCTGAGAACACTGCTCTCTCCCTGCCTTTTCGTGTGTTTCTGCCAGGAGGAAAGACCTGTGGCTGTGCGTCTGGGTGCTGACTCAGTGTGCCTCATAGTGGTGGGGAGAACAGGGCTGTCTGGCGAAGAAAAGGCTGGAGGACCCTGTGCACAGATGGCCAACAGCAAGATGGTCCCGAGGCCACACCTCTGAGGGTGAGGATGAGGCTCCTCACCTGGGGCAGTGACTGAGGACCTTCCACCAAACACACCAGCCTTTAGGGACTGCCTGCAGCCACCCTCCCTTAAGATGTGATTCCTAAATTTAATTTCAAGTTCACTATTCAGAGCAGTCCATCAGCTTCTCATTATTTTTATTTGCCTGTCCCATTGTGGAGATTTAAAAAAAAAGATTTTGTCTATTTATTTTTAGAGAGAGGGGATGGGAGGGAGAAAGAGGGGGAGAGAAACATCAATTGATTGTCTCTCGCACACCCCTAACCTGGGACCTAGCCTGTAACACAGGCATGTGCCCTTACTGATAATAGAACCAGCGATCTTTCGCTTTGCAGGACAGAGCTCAACCGAGTGAGCCACACTAGTCAGGGCCCATTGTGGAGAGTTGCCACTTCATTTGTGTTTTTTATGTTTTACTGTAGTGACCAAAGTTGTTATTTTCATACTTTTCTGTCTTCTTTTTACTGTATAATCTTTTAGTGCACAAATATTACCATCACATCCAATGGCTATGCCATCACCTGCCAGGAAGTCTGGGCTCGTTTTCTAACTCTTTTCCCATGTGTGGGGCACAAGCAAATTCTAAGTGCACTCTGTTCTTGTTTGCTTTTCTCGACTTTACTCAACTGAGAAAAGGGTTATAAACAATGAAAGCCTTTGGTATCTATTCATCATTACTCTGAGGTTATAAACAGAAAACATTTATGGATCAAGCTCTGCAGGTTGATAGAAATTCTACTTTTAATATTTCTTCAGAGGCTTTACCAAAATAATACCTCTACAATTCAACCTAAACAACATTTTATCCGGGCTATAGCTTCTTTAACTTTTATTTCAATAGCTCGATACAGCTTTTCTAAAACTACTTTTATTAAAAATACTTAAGATAATATTAAAAGAAATAAACTTTTTGTAGCCCTAAGTTCAAAGCAAAATGTATAGATTTCGATCCAAAGGACTTTGAAACCAAATGCATAGATATCTTTCTAGATGCAAAATGCTCTTCATAGGCCCGTCATAATTTCCAAAAGAAAGCCTGTACACATATATGTCTATTGTGTAGAAAAACTAGCTGCTGTTTATTGTGGTTTATCATTAGATTGTGGGTAATTCAATGTTTTCATTTTTGTTTGTATGTTTTTGCTCTAGTTTTTTAAAAAAGCCAAGACAAAGTAGAAAATATGAAATACAGGCACCCTTCTCTATGTGTATTTAAGGTCTTAATAGCAAAGCAACTAAATTCTGGAACTGGCAGAATCAGCATGACCTGGGAATTAGTTACAAATGTAAATTCTTGGGCTGATGCCAGACTTGCTGAATTAGAAACTCTGGGGCTGGGGCCCAAAATTGGCTCTAACAAGCCCTCCAGGTGATTCTGATGCACGCTGAAATTGGAAAACTGCTGCTCAGAAGAATAGAACAGAAACCAATCTGGCCAATGTGCCAAACCCTCAAGAGATTCATTCTGGGAGTAAATGTTTTGTTTGATAAATTTGGTTTTTGCCCCCCCAACCCCCATTCACCTTGCCCCAAATCAAACCTGTACTAGTAATTCTCAACCAAGCTTTTAAAAATGTCTCTCTCCAGATGGGTCCCAGGCATCCAGGTGTTTCTCTTGTGCACCAGGGCTGATAAACGCTGTTCTATATTCAGGTACTTTTGTGGTCGAGACATGATTGTTAATACCTGCCCCCAAATTCTTCTGGTCGTTTCCTGCCAGCCCTGTGAAGCAGAACTTGGCGGTGACTGCTTGTCCAGATCTAAAGGTGTTTCCTGAGGGCCAACTTGGCCTTTCTTGCAGGTACCTTTGCAGACCACAGACCATGGGCCACCACCTCCAGGCACGCACACACCCTGAGGGCCAGCTCCTCAGCTACACATCAAATGCCAATATTGCTGCCGATGCCGGATGCCAAGCAAGAAAATGTGAGTTCAACCCTTAATTTGGTACACAGACAAAATGTCAACAAATGCTAACTGTCCTTATCTTCATCATCTAAAGCATAGGGATCCCTTTTCATTTAAGCTCATAAAATACCTGCTTGGAAGGCCCATCTTGGGAGTTTCATCCTCAGCTCTCTACCCCTGACCCCCAACTTTCCTGCAAAGCCCAGGAGAGACTCCTCACATTCGTGAGAAATGTTCTAAGACAGTGGCTCTTAAAATGTGGTGATGATGGTGGTGGTAGCCGGTGACAGCAGCGTGAGTATCACCTGGAAACATTTTAGAAATGCAAATGCCTATTAGCAAAATAAATTACAATAAATAAAGAGGGCAGGAGGAAATCTTTAGAGGTGATGGGTGTGTTTATGGCATAGATTGTCGCAATGGTCCATAGATAATTACTTATCTCCAAACTCATCAGGTTGTGCATATTAACGATCTACAGCTTTTTGTATGTCAATCATACCTCCATAAAGTGGTTTAAAAAAGAAAGAAATACCCAGTGTCGGCCCCCACCCCATAACTTCTGTATCAGAACTCAGAAGGTGGGGCCCAGCCATCCATGTGGGATTCTGATGCCTGGTCAGAACTGAAAACTACTGCTGTGAGCCCTTGCCTCTCCATTGTTAGAAATGCGGAACCTAAGGCCCCAACCTAGGCCAACTGAATGAGAACCCTCAGGCCTTTGGGATGCACAGGAGAGTTTAAAAAGCATTGCTATAGGCTCTCTCCCATGAAGTAGAACACCAGAAAGGTGCTTTCTTAGATCTCAGCTTCTCAGCTCTCCACAGACATCACAAGACAATAATTTAACATAAGAAACAGGTGCATAAAAGACCTTTCTGTATCTGTGGAAAACAATTTCTACTGCCATTCACCACCCCCTCGGTTAAAGATTCATCCTGTCAATTTTCTTAGAGTTTAGAGCAAGTGCATGTGTTTTTTAAAAAGAAGTTGAAGATATGAAACTCACTATACCCAAGTTACCAGGACACTGAGATTTTTACTTCAATTCTAAGAAATACTGTTTGTCTAGACTCTCTCACGCAGCTTTCCCTTCTCGTCCTTCAAGTGATCTTTGTGTTTTAATTCTTATTTTAGCAATTCTTTTGTGGCTGCATTTTTAAAAAATTGTAAGTGGCCTCAAATATTGTGTGAGAAGATAAGGGGTTGATAAGAAATAAGTGTCTGTGTGATGCTTCAGAACATCTCGCCTATATGGAGCAGAGTGATTTCAAGGGCTTGGTTGAACTCTCCTGCTTCTTGAAGCTTTCCTGACAGCTCTTCACCACAGCTGTAATTAATATGGCCTCAGATAAGATTTGTTATTTGTTGTTATAACATATATCACGGATTGCCCAGTATTTTATGAGTGAATGTTTGTAAAGTGCTTGGTCAGTATAGGAACATAATACATACTCAAATTATTATTCTTACCATTACCATTATTATTGTCATTAAAAAAAATTATTTTTAAAGATTTTATTTATTTATTTTATTTTTAGACAGAGAGGAAGGGAGGGACAAAGAGAGGGAGAGAAACATCAGTGTGTGGTTGCCTCTCACATGCCCCCTACTGGGGTCCTGTCCTGCAACCCAGGCATGTGCCCTGACTGGGGAATCGAATCTGAACCCTTTATTTTGCAGGCTGGTGCTCAATCCACTGAGCTACACCAGCCAGAGTATTATTGTCATTTTTTTATATATACTTATGTGTCATTCCTACTAGACTGTGAGCTTCTTTGGGGTCAGGGGAGGGACTTATTTATTGTTGGAGTCCCAAGCAAGACTGGTTTATGTTGTACTTGAAAGAAGTTCTTTTTTAAAAAACATTTATTTTTAGAGAGAGGGGAGTGGAGGGAGAAAAAGGGAGAGAAACATCAATCAGTTGCCTCTCACATGCACCCTAACTGGGGACCAAACCTGCATCCTAGGCAGGTGCCCTGACTGGGAATACAGACCAGCAACCTTTCACCTTGCGGGATTTAGCCCAACCCACCGAGCCACCGCCCGTCAGGGCAAGAGGTTCTTAAATATAACATTGAGAGTAAATATGAGAATGCTTTGAAGAGGAAAACATGACTATTGACATTATTGGAGCATCAGGTCTCAGTCTAACTGAAGAGAAAAGCTGTTATGCCAACAAGAGTAATACATCCCTCAACCTCAGTCCAAGAAGGCATCAGAAAGAAAAAAAAAAGGAAGTGAAGGATAAATGTCACCAAATTTGTGAGTGAAACTCAGTTCAGAAGAAACTCTGACCAAAACCAAAATGGAACCAACTGGAAATGTTAATGGTCATTTTTAGTAAGTCACAAGAATTTGAAGAAAGGCTATTTTAATAAGTAGAACAATTTCATTTTCCATATAGCCTAGGAAATTAATATTTAGAAGGCTCCTTTTACGTAGTCTCAGGCCAACTTTGTACCTCTTGGGGGAGAAAGCAGTTTGGTTTCACCTTCAGTCACTTCTGGAAAAAAAAAAAAAGCAGCAGCAAATGCGATAATGTCTTAAATATTTGTTTACCAGAGAAAACACACTGGATGTCATATACGGGGTCATTTGACATAGTATTCTGAAAAAAAAGTAGTTCAGACAAGAGAAGAAAATTGAGCAAACAATCAGGTTTGTGTGGTACGTAGAAGCAGATTCATGGTGAAACTAATGAAGCCCGAGATTCAAGGCCCTCCCTTCACCCCGGTCTCTTCCAAAGCCCCAAGACGGGTCCTAGCAATTTTGTGCCTATAATTTTGCATCAGCATTCCTAAATGAGCTTCCCAGATTGTAGAAGTTCTCAGGCTCTATGAAACAGGAACTGCTCCTGATGAAATGCCTCTCTCTTTCTGTAGCTCTTGCTTTTCAGATTTACTTTTTTTGCAGTCATTCAGCTCTGCCCTGCTAGATAAGGTGATGCATCAGCTAGGGGATTTGTTGGTGAGGATGAAGGTCCCTGGAGAACTGTTAGGAGGGGAGAGAGATCATCGCAGCTGAGTTCAAAGTGATGAGACATAGATGCTAGGGTGCTTTATTTCAAGGATTACCAAGGATTATCACTGTCTTCCTAGGGTAGTGACCCTCAACCGTAGGTAACCTCCCCCCACCCCTTCCCAGACATCAGGCATGTCTGGAGATATTTTTGGTGTTGTAAGTGGGCGGGGAGAGCTGCTACTGGCATCTAGTAGGCGGAGGCCAGGAATGTTGCTAAATATCCTACAATATACTGGACAAGTCCCTCTCCTCCTGGCAGAGAATGACCTGCCCCAAATATCAATAGCGCTAACGCTGAGAAGTCCTGTTCTTGGGTAATCGGGTTGTCAAAATGAGATGATGAGCAAAGAGTATAAGGTAACTTCTCAAAGGCATGTTGCAGTTTGGTCTCCCTCATAAAACCCTGTTTGGCACATATCTGGCTCTTAGTTTGTTAGTAAATTCCACTCCCACCTCTCCACACATGTAAAGACAGTGGCCCTAACTAAAACAGTGGCGAAAACCTGATTCTAGGGCTGATGTTTGAGAAACAGGGAGTTCCTCCTATAGTGGCAGAGAGGCGGCTAGAAATGATCTTAACACTGTGTTGAGCAAAATCCCGATCAAAAGATCAGCTTCCTTAAGACTAAATCAGCCACTTCCTCCAATTGGAATAGCAATGCAATGCTGATGGAAATGTCCACACCGTGAAAATGTGGATCTCACTCTCAGCCTGCTGAGCCCCACTAGTTCGAGTCCCAGAGTCAGCAACAGACTGCCCCAGTTCTGCCCTCTGACCTCAGCTCATCCTTAACTGCCTGTTGGCCTTCCTTCTAGTCACCTTCTTATCGTATATCTGTCTTATTCCCATGGTGGCTCACTTTCTCTGAGACCCCAAACCATTCTCTCTCTATTTCCCTTCTGGAGATGCACTTCCCTCCTGCTTTCCTTAGGTGAGTAACAAAATAATCATAAACTGCTATCAGTTATGCAGCAGACACAAGCACTGGACTGGTGCAACTTACACGCTTCATCTGCAAGTCGAGTATCAATAATCCTGTTCTGCAGATGATGAAACCAGAGCTTAGAGAGGCTTTTAACTTCTTCCAATTCACAATGAAGATATTTGGTCCCAAGAGCACCCACCTCCAGTATGAACTCCCTATGCTTCTCTCTTCCCTGAAAATCTGTCTCTGTCTTGATGCCTGGGTCTAGGAGGAGGAAAAATTATTTCACATCAGTTTCTCCTCCACCTTGATCTTGGTTTCTTCCAGCCCCTACTGCATTTCACTCCATTAGCTACCCCTCCCTCTCTCACATAGCTCAGCAGCCCCTCCTTAACTGCCTCCTTCCCCTACCAATGCAATGCACTCCATCCCTTCCGCTTCACCAACACGTTCCGGATTCATCTGCCTCCTTCACTTCACTGTCAACTTGTCAAAAGGAAGGGTGCCTCAGTTTAGCCACCTCTTCTGCTGCCTCATGAACCCCTGGCCTCTCCAAGTCGCCTACTCCATGAGCAAAACTTTCCTCCCTTCCTCGGCTGTGTGCCCTTCAACAGCCTCTGCTTCCTCCTGGATGGACACCATCCTCCTACCCTTTTGTTTCTCAGTGCCTGGGACAGTGGTCTGAATAGCAAGGGTAATGGTTATGACTTCACACTCAGAATTGGGCAGAAGCGAGACAAACTATTCCCAGGAGCCAGGGAGACAGCTGAAGCAGGGCTCCCAGGGAAATTCCTTTGGCCTGGAGTTCTGTTCAGCAGAGTGACGACACACTATTGCCATTTTTAGAGCAGTGATTACCAAATGGAAATACCCTATTTCACCAGGGACTGAGAGGCGAAGTCACTAGCTTCGTATCTAAATGTCATTCACATCTTCACTGTAACCGAGGCTCTGAGAAACAGAAACACATGACTACATGCTAGGGGATTCAATTCCTGTTTTTCCTTCCTGTTTGTCCTCTGTTAAAATTTTAAAAAAATACCTAAAAGAACCTCTTTGGTATTGTTACCCTGACAGTATTTTACTATTACATACGTGAAGGTAGAATTAAATGAAACAATAAATATTTTTTGAGCTGTTGGCATTGAATGTCCTCAATTTTTAAAAGGCAAGTAAATAACATTTGAGCACTAAATCTATCTATCTATCTATCTATCATCAGTTTATTCCTTAAATCTGTCAGGGAGGAAGAAATTTTCCTCTACCCTCCTAGGTTCTTCTGGCTGGTTTAGAAATTACCACTGTCACTTCCAACAGTCCCTACAGGCAGAGATCCAGAAGACTGACATGGTAAGAATTTGACCATCTGCCGGGGCCAGTCAGCCAGGATGCTGTCCCAGAGTGAGCAGCATCTAACCAGTTAAGTTTGTCTCACATGGGGGCCACCTGTTGGGGAGGAAGAAATTTGTCTCTATCCTTCTAGGTTCCTGTGGCTGATCAAAAATTAAATTGACATGATACAAATTAACAGGAGAAAATAACCACATTTAATTATGTACATATAATTGGGGTGGTTTCCAAAAGAATACGGGGCTCCGGGGCACTGTGGGCAGTTGAGGCTTATGTGCCGTCCTGAGCTAAGGAGAAGGGGGTCGCGGTTTGGAACTTCAAAGGGAGGAAGGCAGTTCACATGAAAACGGAAATGCAGAGACAATGGAACGCAAAGTGGACACTGATCTCCAGGCTTTGCTGGGTCTCCCCCACCACACCTACGTCATATTATACTCTAGTTATCTATGGCGATAGCTCCTTTACTGGAGCAGGCCCTCTAGATTCTTTTAGTCAGTAAGGGGGAAGGTCAAAGTTCTTCCTGAGCCTTTTATTTATTAAAAATAAAATAATACTCATGCCAGAGAGACACATTGTAGAGTGGCATATTTTGCTTCCTATCATTCAACAAATATTTATCAAAACTTGCTAAGTCCTTGGACAAGAGAGACACAGTACAAGTCCTCAGGGAGTGTAGTCTAATCTGGCACTTGCAATTCAGTGTGATAGGTGCTGGATATCAGAAACGTAGGGTGTAGTTGGTGTATTTGTGCAGATACTCACCCGAAACTTAGGGGGTGGCTGGTCAAAGACAGCTCCCAGGGGAAAGTAATGTCTAAGGTAAAACTGGACTGTGTTAGGTGAAGGTGGATGAGTGAAAGTGTTGTCCCAACAAGAGAGAATAGCATTCTAGAAGGCTCATGGCAAGGGAGAACAAGACACAGAGAGGAGAGTTTTAGGAAATGGAGAAGTTCATTCCCACTGGATCAGAGGAGAGGAGGGGAATAGAAACAGATGGCCATCACTGTCACAATATCTTAGGTACATAAAGTGGGTGCCATTTTTCCCCCCATCTTGTAGATATGGGAACTGAGGCACAATGATATTAAAGTAACTTGCCCAGGGTTACCCAGCAAGTGTCTGTGTCCTTAACTGACACAATACTGCCTCCCATCCTGCCTTTGAAGTAATTTCCCATGCTCCCTCCAAGCAAAGGTTTGGAGGCCCCAGGAGAAAAGAGTACATTGAGGTAGTGATTTTATATTAGTGGGAAGTCTGAGTGGAAATATCAACCAAAGAAAGCCTACCCTTCCCTACCTTCTCCCCTCCGTAAATCAGATTAAGGTAAAGGACTGCTCTTATGAAGGGGAGAAGATGACAAGTTTTGAGCACCCAAACTAGTGTGGAATGGAGGGGGACATTTTAAGGTGGAGGCCCAGCTGTGCCCCAGCACCCTGGGGGAATAAGTGGTCAGTATATAAGGGACTACCTAGTCATTTAATCAGAAACATCTTTTTGGACTAAAAAAGTTGCTATGAATCACTAAACTCTTAATTTTCTATCAGGGAGTGACTGAGGCTCCTGAAAGTTACACATTAGAAGGTTTTTCCCCTCTCCAGTTACTAATGACATAAATGAAAATTACACAAGTTGACTCAAGGAATAAGTTGGTTGATTCAGAGGTAGATGAGTTTTGTTTAATTCAGTGACTGATCTAGAACAAACAACAGCTTTATAGCTCTTAAGGGGGAAATCAAAAAGGGTCGAATGCCAAAACTTTGCAATCAAAGACTTTAAAGTGGTGAGGTGTGTGGACATTTCACCCAAGCATGGCACGTGGTGATAATACTTCTCAAGACCAGTTAATCTCTCATGGACAATTACCTACCAGTTAGATTAAACCTTGAATCAATGAGAAATCTAACATTTGTTCATGACTAGTTCTTCCCAGATAAAAATATTTCAGTTTGAAAAGTACTGTATATTGCCCTCCCTGAATTACATACTCACTTTTCCTGTTTCATTCCAGTTGACTGCTTCCTTCTGAAGAGAGTCGATGGGGGAATAAGGTGATGTTTTAGCTGCCGAGACTGGCTTGTGTTAAAATGCTTACCTCTAAGACCTTCTGTAGTGAAATGAATAAGGACTGAGTTATTTCCATGTTTATTTCCAACACTGGTAAAGTGATGGTTTCTAGGTAAACAATTGAATTGCTATGGAGAAGGACCTTTGGAGAAGCTTATGGCCAATGTTAATGTAGGAAGGAAGCATGTGTTGCATGCCCTTGTTTATAAAGTAACTAGAGAACTCTAAGTCATGTGGAAATTGGATATGGTTTATCAATTCATCCTCTCTACTCAAACCATTCCCCATCCCCCTCACCGGAAAAAGAAAAAGGACAATAGATTTATTTGCCCTTTCCCTATTACTTAAAAATCCTTCTTCCAGTTGGTCAGATCTGATTTTGCTATTCCTCTCAGGCACAGGGATAGAGAGCTTGGTTAACAACTTCCATTTGTTGAATTACTGTACAGATAATTAGTTGATTCATCACTTTGAAAATTCCGAAATGTCATTGATATAATGATTAACACTTCATTCTTTGGGACACAGACTACCCCTACTCTTAGATACATATTGTGGTCAGAACCGTTAGCCATGAGCCTTTATTTTTGTTTGTCTCTTTGTTGCCTTTGGGTCTACTTGTCACAGTAACTAGAACATGTATGATGTGGTGCTTCCGCCTTGGGGCCATTAAGAGAGTGATTGAGGGGAAGGGAGGAAAGGAAGTAAATGACTAAATAAACTCAACTCTAACCAAGCGAGTGAATGACTGAACCCTACTCTGTCTGAACCAATGGCTTCCAGAGTGCTGAAAGAATGAGCATGCCATGGTGGCTCTTGTTCCACAAATATTTAGTCATTCAAACAAATAGAGCCATTTATGAGCCACACATTAGGAAGACACATCTGACTTTGAGAGCTCACATTTAGGACTCATCCCAAACTGGACCCAGCAAAGGTGCCAAAAAGACCTGAGGCTCATTTACAATCAGTAGCTACTTCCTCTTTTCACATGATGCAGTGGATGGAGTTACCTTTCACCCTTCTTAGGCCTCAATTTGCCTATATTGATAATTATAAAGGGACAGAGTTAAAATGACATAGTCAAAAAGGGAACTTCATTGGAAGTCTCATGTAACAGAAAGAAGGTTCAACAACTCAATCACAGGAAGGGCAAGGCATCAGATATGAGGAAACCAGTGAATCTATTTCCCCCTCATCCTTTTCCCCATCCTACAATCCTTCTTTCACTAATCTCTGCAAGGAGGCTTTCTTCTCTCCCAGTAGACTGTGGCCTGCCCCACGATGGTGGTGTCGTAGCCTCTTATTTCCCTTTCCATCTCTCCCTTTCTTTCTCTCTCTCTTTGGTACAGTCAGCCCCCTGCTGACCATCAAGTGCTGGAGTTTCTTAAGGCTCTATCCTAGCACCTCTCACTCCCTTCCTCAGAGATATCATTCATGCCCACAGCTTCAATTATCAGGGCATTCACAAATTTATTCTTCAACATAGGCCTTTCTCCAAGCTCTAGGCCTGTGTCCAAATGCCTTCCTAACATCTGCTCTTGGGAAATCTCAAAGGCATCTGAAATGTGTCCCTTCCTTCTAGCTAAGCAAATCCCCATGTCGGAAGTGGCAATGTATCCAGCAGAAAAGATTACATTTTCCAGCTTCCCTTGCAGCTAGGGATGGACAATGAGATTTCACAGAAGTAATTAAGATGAGTTTCTAGGGAAAATCCTTTACAAAAGACTGCCTTAGCTGGAACTTTTGCCATTTTTGCCTTATGCCTGTCTTCTTCTTCTGCCTGGAATATGGCTGTGATAGTCCTGCAGGGGTCATCTTGAGAGGATGAGGACAACCTGAAGATGGACACTAGCACTAAAAATGGCAGAGAAATGGTGGAAGGTGCTTGGGATAAAGATGCCTACTTTCTATCTATGGACAACTTTTAGGTGAGAAATGATAAATTTTATCTTGTTGAAGCCACTCGTATTTCAGGTCTCTATAACTACAACCAAACACAATTCCTAACAGATATAATGGCCTCTTCCTATAACCACCCCCCTCATCTGGCACTAGACCCCAATCCACCTTCGTCTCTCTTCTCTAGTCATGCTATCCTCTCTCCCTTCACTCTCCGTGCTTTTCCTGCCTCTTATTTGTCTCATATGCCATTTCCAATGTCTGGATCTCAGCTTAGTTATCACTTCTTCTCGGAAGCTATCCTTGACCTACTTCACCAGGACAATTTCCCATCACAGGCTCTCAAAGCACCACCAGCCTCTCCTTTGTAGTAGCTGTCCTCACTGGAATTTTATAGTCTAGTGTCCCTCTTACCAGGCTGTAAGCTCCATGGAAGCAGGAACTGTGTCCTTTCCTTCTTATTTCCTTTTACTGTATCCTTTATGCTTAAGTACAGTTTTGTAATAAGTGCTCACCTATAAAAAGAAAATGTTGACTAAATGAAGGAACCAGCCTTTCAGGGGCCAAGTAGAGCATGACTCGCTGGCATGTTGGAGTAAGCTCCTTTCCACTTGCAAGAGCTGACTGTGCACACCTCTTCCCAGCTTCACATTCAGTGACATCACATTGGCAGCTTGAAATTAGTCATAGTGGGAGTGTTTACACCAGAGAAATTAGAAAACGAATTAGGGCTTTTTTCTTTTTTGGAGCGTCACACAAACTCACGACAGGAGGGGATAGTATCAGAGTCCAAATGTGATTCTCTGCCTTCCACTACACGGTCATTCAGGCTGTGCTGAAACCATTTAAAACATTTATCAGCATGCCAGTGAGCATCAACCAACTCTCATTGCCCTAGAAAAGTTACCCAATATCACAGAGAATCATAAGTTTTCTTGAAAAAGTAAGTGACATAGTGTAGTGGTCTTTAGATCCTGCCTAAGGTAGTTGGGAAAAGATGCTGCAGATCTCCCTGAGATGGAGTGTGATTTATATCACTCATGGGTGTTTCCTGGCAATTAACTTCCAAGAAGCAGAACCTCATAAATGATATAACTGGAGGGTGATAAAGGTGTTTGGATGTGGCCAGTCAGCACTACTTGCTGACCCCGCTGTGGTCAGAGACTATTACGAGGTGCTAGTGACAAAGAGTAAAGACACCCAAGACCTCCTCCCTCCCCTCTGAGAACTAGTAGTTAGTTAGCACTGTAGGATAAGTACAAATTATGTGTGTAATTCCGATCTCCTGCTTTCTACCACCCTAGTGGTTAGGGAGGGCTTAACTCAGATGACGAGTCTCCTGAGAACATGAGCTGTCATTCTCATATTTCTCAGCGGTCTCTGACCCAGTGCCTGACATACAACTCGCACTCGATGCAGGCTTTTGAATTAGTGCCGCATGAAAGAGGACTCAGAAAGTTTACGCGGTTAGATACCCTCCTCATCCCAGACCTTTGTCTGTAACAACTTGTTTTTCTGGCAACTTTTATTTATTCTGCCAAGCTCAGCTTGGGGGAACTCCGAAAAGCTGTCCCTAACCCTCGAAGACGGGGGGGATGCCTGCATTGCGCAGAGTATCCGGCATCTGGCCTTCAGTTTATTTTACCCAGCCTGTCTATTGTGCGCATGTGTGTCTCGTTTGCCCCTCCAGCCCCAGCTCCTGGCACAACGTTTGGCCCCACATAGGTACCCAATACATAGTCAGTGTGTGAACGAGGGGCTGAAGCTCGTGCAAACAGGAATTTAAATTTCAGGAAATATTGGAGAAAGCCACATGGAGGCTCCTTCTGCATGCCCGATATATGAATGGAACATAGCAGAATATGCCACCCCAAAATATGCCACTTTGGTAAAAGGCCTATTTCAAGTTGATAGCAATTGAGAAGGAGCAGATAAAAGAAAAGCTCCCTGTCTCCCCTTGTTTGCCTAAAAGCAGGACAGAAATTCCTAAGGGTTTCCCTCTCCCTTCTCTACCAGAGAGGACGGAAGTTAATTACTGGAGACAGCTCTAAGCTCTTATCAGCCCAGAGATGGCAACAGAGGAAACTATATAAGAAACTTTATTAACAAGCTTTTATCTGCCATTAATCCCCTCACATATTTGCTTTCCCACAAGGCACATTTGCTGTCCTAGAAACTCAAAGTCCTTTTTAGTCACTTCTCTAAAAGCACACTGTTCATTTGTCAAGATGCTATATAAGCCCAAATTTTAACCACCCCTTTGAGTTACTCATCACTGGGTACTCCCACGTGTATGTACAATGCATATCTTAATACAATTTTGTTTGTTTTTTCTCTTCTTAATCTTCTTTTGTTAGTTTAATTCATAGGGCCCCAGTTATAGAACCTAAGAGGGTAGAAGGAAAAAGATTTTTTCTTCCCCTACATACGGTACAGTGTCTGTACATACTTTCTCTCCTTTGATCCTTAAGACAATCCCATGTTGTAAATTCTATTATTTCCATTTTACAAAGAAGGATCTGAAGATCAGCCCTATTAAGTAATTCACCCAAAGTCACAGCTCACAATAGGAGGAGATAGTATTAGGGTCCAAATATGATTCTCTGCCTTCCACTACACAGTGATTTAGCCTGTGCTGGAATTAGAGTGCTCAGTTGCCACAATTAAAAACTGTTTAGCCTAAGGGTCTCTTTATTTGCCCTTTTGTCTTGCCTCCAACATCACAGCCTTTATCCTGGAGCCAATTTTTCCACACATTGATTCAATTTAAGCTAATGGGACACCAGGGTTATTTCTGTTGCACTCTCCACAGTTTTTCAGGAACATTTTGCTATATTTGTTCCATTCAGTCCAAGATCTTTAGGTTTATGAAAGGGGAACATGGACCCAGAAGCTAACGGAGCCAGTTAATACCTTCCGCTGAAACTCTTGACCAATGTGTCTTAGAGTGTAGTTCCAGGACAAACTGCATCGACCTTACAGGGGGTGGGGTGGGGAGCGCGGCTCTGGGGAGAAGATTGCTTTTCAGCTCCACCCCATGGAGTAGGTCTCTGGATAGGACCCTAAAATCTGCATCTTTACCAGGCAGCCCTGGATGAGTTTTTTTTTTTGTTTTTTGTTTTAGGAGCTTTCAAGGACCTTTCTAATATTTAAGATATAACTTGCATAGAGTTAAGTGCATACATCTTAAGCATATACCGTATTTTGCTGTGTATAACGTGCACCCACATTTTTGTGCATGTTATACATGGGATTATTATACCCATCGTATGTATTCATTATACCCTTGCATAATGTGCATCCTTATTTTGCCCTCAAAAACTTGGACCAAAAAAAAGTGCACATTATACACGGCAAAATACGGTGGTTAGAATTTTAATGTGAGCACACACATTTTAACCAGCTGCATAACTCAGATCAGGCTAGAGAAGGAAGTTTTCCCTTAAGTTTTCCCACAGGTGACTGCTATTCTGACTATCACCATGGACTCATTTTGCCTATTCTTAAAGCTCACAGACATGGAATCCTATAGCAAATGCTCTTTCTTTTCTGTTTCCTTCTACTCGCATTATGGTTTTGCAATTTTTGCATGTTGTTATCTGTAGCAGTAGTTTGTTCGTTTTTGCTGCCAGTGATAGTCCATTGTATGAATACAACCTGATTTATTGATCTATTCCCTCTTGGAGATCACTTAAACTGTTTTCAGTTGGGGCTATTATGAAGGAAGCAGCTAGGGACATTCTTGTACTGGCCTTTGGTGGACATAGGCACTCATTCCTCTTGGGTATTTACCTAGGGTGTGAACTTGCTCCAGGCTTAAGGTTTGACTGCAAGAGGTAGATGGGAGTTTATATACAACCATGAGCAAGAAATGCAGTGTTGGAGCAGGGTGTCAGCAACCACCACCCAAAAGGAAGAAAGTGCCAGGCTGGGGAACTCAGTTACTGATTCTAATTTGTGTGTTCTCAACAGGTGATATTGGGTGTGTGAAAAATGTCTTAGATATGATAATGGTTTGTGGCCCTGAGATGTGCTGATATACAGTAATGTCAGGGGGAGAAGGGTGATTAGGAAGAGTATCTGACAAGTCCCCTTAGAGGGGTGATAATGAAAACAGCTTGAGAAACATTGGTCTAGCTAAACCTAGATGTTCTCATATCTCCTCACGTGTCTCATATCTCACAACCTAAGGTGGTCACTGTGCTTTTGGTCAAGGAAGGTATCTTGGGAAT